>CP125979.1:51022162-51163356 GCA_030063025.1 Avena longiglumis
GGGGGTATATAAAGCGATTTAGCATCCCTGATTGCAGCTAGCAATCAGGACGTGGGGATCCGCCGCCATCGAGGAGAGGAACCAATGCCGCCGCCTCCAGCAACCGGAGCAGAGGAGGAGGGAGTCGCTTAAGTTGAGTTGAGTTAGCCCATCGAAACATAATAGAACCACATATAGTACTCTCTTCGACCCAAATTAGTTGACTCAAATTTATCAATGTCTAGATACAATCGAATCCGGACAGACTTAAGTCAACTAATTAGGGTCGAAGGGAGTAATTCCTAAACAAAAAAATCTTAAGGGGCTAGCTAGTAATCTGAAAATCACAATCCTCTACAAAACTAAATTGACGTGCACAAAGGATGAGCGAGAAAAAAACACTATTACAAGTGAACCAGGTAACCCTAGCTAGCTAAGCTAGTTGAGATTGTAGAAACAAGCTGATACAAGCTTCCGTGACTTCCTTGGACACGTGAGGCAACGACATGTACCGTCTGCAGTATTCCTCCAACTCCGGGCAGCCATGATGTCGCGCCACCTTCACAGTGTGGCGAGCGCTTCCGACACGTTCGTGACCTTCTCGGCCAACAGGTTCATGCACAACCGCTTCATCCTCTCCAGACGGAACCGGCACGCTGCCGCGAGCATATCTCCGGCCACCGTCGTGAAATCTCCGGCTTGAAGCACTAGGTTCTCCTTAAGAGGCAGCTCGTCGGTGTAGATGAAGTGGAGCATGGCCTTGAAAGCAATAGTGTCCATGTCATCGATCCTTACGTGATCAGTTTTCGCAGCCAATTCCACCATCTTCTGCAGGACCGACGAGCGCGCAGAGATCACAAGCCTGTGCGCACGAATCTCGTTCTGTTCTACCATGAACTTGACGTCGGACCCTTGCTCGCTCACCAGAAGCTGCTCAAAATGCCAGGACAAGTCGGTCGGCGGCATGATGAGCTTGGCTCCAACGTTGGTGTTGGAGGTGCTAGTGCGTGACACGGAGGCCACCTGGAATTCACCGTGTACTGTGAGAGAGCCATCGTGTCCCAGATATGTTGAAGTGGCAGATTCCAAAGTGATAAACAGTCGATACCCATAGGACTGCCCCACCTTGGTATAGATGTGCATTGGTCCCAACTCGCGGGAGAATGCCGGTGATTTCCCGTTAGGGTCATGGATCCTAAAGAACCCCAAGGCTTTGACATTGATGACAACATCAGCAGGAGCATTCAAGAGAACGAGGAAGATGCCGATGTGCTCCTTGTCATCCTCATCTTTCTTCCATGGGTACACGTCTATGGCTCACCCATAACCGCCAACTAGAAAAGTGCCAGATCGGATGTATTTGTCGACACCATGCCTTTTGTGTCGAGCTGCATTCAAGTTTCCAATCCTGAACTCGTGCGTGCCCCTGAAAAACGTGTATGGGTTGTATGTCGATTTGCTCCTTTGTGGCTGCTGCAGGCTACTAATGCTGGAAGTAGAACTAGAAGATAGGGAGTTGCGAGCTAGTGCACGCCTAGCGACTTTCTTCGTCAGCTCGTTTATGAAAGGGCCACAATCTTTCTCGAGCTCCTTGTACTCGAGACTGGCCTCCACCGCCTCGTACACATCCGAATTGGACGCCATGAACTCGATGCAGGATGCCTCGAGCTGCCGGCAGCTGTGCCTGCCATGCGTCTGCATCATTGTCGTCATGACATTGTCGGCATCCATGTTCTCACAGAGTGTCTTCTCGCACATGAGCCTCGAGTACAAGGACCTGCTCGTCGAAGCAGCAGACGAGGGCCCAGGGGAAGCCGCCGGCGTCGAAGCTGCCGGGCCGGACGGAGGTGCGGACGCCGAGCGACTTGAGCCTGCTGTAGCCGAGGATGTCGAACCGGTGCGTGGCCTGGACGAACGCCGTCCTGTGCGTCGACGTCGTCTTCTGCGACGCCGTCGCCATGATGGATCGATCGTACCCTGATGGAGACACACAATCTAAGAGGAATTGACGGATCGATCGACGAAAATCAATTCCAGTTAGGATACCGTATGTGTCCCGATGCGTTGATGGAACGAGTTTGTGTCGGCATGCGTGTCCTGGCCAGACAACTCCCCGGCGTATTGATATTCGTTCTCAAACAAATCGACCGCTTCGTTTGGAGATTGCCAAAACAATTCGGTAGAGAGAAAAAAACTACTCCCTCCGTTTTGTCTAAATTTAATTTTATTTACTCCCTTCGTCATAAAATAAATATAAATCTAAGATGTCTATTTTAAGTCGGAGAGAGTATGTAAGTTCGTATATACCTAGTTAAGTATTTAGACTAGATGTATTTGCATCTAGATAAAGTTAAGACAATTAATATGGACCGAAAGGAATTTTGACAAATCTAAGATCTATTTTTAGTCGGAGAGAGTATGTAAGTTCGTATATACCTAGTTAAGTATTTAGACTAGATGCATTTGTATCTACACAAAGTTAAGACAATTAATATGAATCGAAAGGAGTATATAGATTTATCCAAATTTTGACAAACTTGCGGCATCCGTCTGAGGGAGTATCAGATTAGGTCGCTGCCAAATCTCTAGTTAATAGTGAGTTCAATTAATGCTCAACAGACCACCATTCGTTCCAAAACGGCAACATGAAAGCAGAAACAGCAAGTCATCATCACGCCATGGGGCTCAGATATGGTGTACTTAGGCTCCAAATGCACAAGTGGATAGAATGTCAGATCCTCTCCCTCTGACTCGCATATACACAACAAAAAGGTTTCTCTCAATCACGAGATGCCTTGGGGGAGTTTTCAGGAGTCTGCAACTGAGTCCGAAGCCTTCATCGCCGTGTGCGCCTCCTCCACCGCAGCTTTGAAATCTTCCTTGATGCCAGCGTCCTTGAACTTGAGAGCAAAGGTGGTAAGCCCGCTCGGCGGCGGCTCACGAATGCCGTTGATACATGCAAACGTCACGCCCTTCTTGTCCATGTCCTTCAGCGCCATGCCGTCGTAGAGGCCTGCATTCAGGATCAGGCGGTAATTCCCCTTGGCTCTCATGATGAGCCGAGGCCTCTCGCTGCCTGACACAGGGATGTTCAGCTTCAGTGCCCCTTTTCCTCTTTCTTTCCAACCCCTGTCGAGGTACTCGTACAGTGCAGCAGAGTCAGCGGTAAATACAGCCTTTTCGTTCTCCTCGCCTGTTTCAACCGGGACCTCTGGCATAGCAAATTTCTTGGATGATGCTTCTGCTGCAGTTGTGAGGGCTGGGGCAGAACCTCCAGCGTTGTTCATACCGCCAAAATTGAAAGAAGGGAAGGAAGAACCATCACACTTTAGCCCAAACAGGGGAGGATCTGAGCTCTCTTTAGAAGCTGAGCCAAATGAGAATGATGAGCCTGAAAACCCAGTTCCAACCAACCCTATGAAGGCATTCTGGCCACTTGACAGATTCTTGAAAGAAAATAGAGGCGCTGGTGATGATGACTCCCCTTCTTTCTTCTCAACGCCGTCTTTGCAAATTTTATCTTCATCTCCATCTTCATTAACTTTCCTCTCTTCAGCATCTCCATCCTCTGCTTTGCCCTTGATTCCATATGTCCTGCTGTTATCTGCCTTGGGCCCTCCAACCAGAACTTTGTCCTCACCAGTTCCATCCTCCGTGTTGTCTGCCTTGTTATCTGTCTCAGTAAGTGGAGAGTGTGCTTCCGTTGGGGAACTGGACTTGTGTTTTGCATCCGACTCTTTCAGCCCGGGTTCATCCTTTTGAATCTCCGCTACCTCATTAGAATCTGCATTAGTGTCAGCATCTTTCCCACTGCCATTGCTGCCCTCGTTAGCTTTCTCACTCGAGTAACTGCCCTGCGCATTTGACATTTTGACATCAGAAGGTGGAGGCTTTGAGACAGGGATACTTGCCTGAACACTAGAATCACTTCGAGGTAAACCTAATTGCAGAGAAAAGATTAGAAGAAGGAGCTGACGAAGGCTGCTGGCGCCGAACCTTTACAATCTTTCGGGTCGCCATCACTTCCTCACTAGCTTTCTTAAATGTTCCGGCTTCTTGCTCCGGTGAGTCATCATCAGGCTCAGGATTTTCCTTGTTGATTTGTTTATCTGCAACCCTCTTACTAGAGGTTTGAACATGTTCCTCATCCGCCATCTTAGGAGTTTTGAGTACCTGGATATCGAAACATCAGAACAAATTAAGAAAACATCAGAACAAACATCAGAACAAAAATGAGTCTGATCAACCCCATCAGGGGAATATCTCTTATCTTTGGAAGAAATTTGGCTTGTTGCTCCAGGGACAAAGATCAGATCCGTATTAAAAATAATATTTCATTTCTTGTAGGCGGCTTGTTCTTTGCTGGAATGTTTTAAGATCAGACGATTTATAGCTAAGTATGGTGCTAGTGAACATGTAAAGACTGCTCTTTCTGGTGTTACAATCTATAATTTGCCTAGGTGATGTGGATTACATAAAATTTCTTGATGCTTTCATATTCAAAGTGCAAATTCATGACGTGTTTCTCTTTTACTTGTCACAGTAGTTTGTTACTATGTTACCATTACTAAAAAACCCTTACATGCATAGTTTAGTCCAATTACCTGACGTCTAGCCACACGTCTACGCACAGAACCGCCATGTCGTGGAGCACTGTATGCTAGGCATACTGCAGCAACAATGATATCCTCAACGTCGTCAAGGAGGTCGTCATCTTCGGATGACGACGACGAATCGAAGAGGCCGTGACCATACATTGCAATGTGGCAGAGGAGGAACACCCAGGAATATCGACTGGCTTTGCATATATAGAACAAAATAAATAGCTGTTAGACTTATTGGGTTGACAAACATAGCCATTACAAATATATAATTGTTTACAGGATATCAATAGAATATAGGAGAGTGGAATACGGGGAGTGAAAAACGGAGTCTGGAGCATGTAGAGATATGGAGAGGGAACTTTCTGGAGAGGTCCTCCATATGTAGATAATATGGAGAGTGAGATTTGGGGGTTTGTTTGGAGATCTCTAACTAAACACTACAGATTTATCAAGGGAAAAAACATGTTGCTTATATAAAAATGTATCAAAAGGTAACTTCTGTGTTAGTGGACATATCTTTTCCAGCATCAAAATGCTGGCACATTACTGACATACCACGGGCAATGCAACGTCTCCTAGAACTAGAAGCTTGAATGTTATATGTGCAACATTATGTTTACGACTATAGGTTGTATATTTAGCACCTAAAGTAGAAGAATTCCTATATATATATGAACACTGAAAAATAATCTAATGAAATGTACAAATCAAAAATCCATCCTACACAAATATATATGTACTAACGTACACAAGTAATTCCTAATTGCGCCCGAGCTGCAGTGGTCCTGGTAGAATAGCAAAAAACACATAAATACTGCACTATTATGTGGAAATTGCATTTTTTTTGTGTGTGGAAAAAGAAACTCGTCTGCAAGCTGTGAAAGAAAAATAGGTTGGAGCACTAGTATTTAATATACTAATCCCTCTGTCCCACAATATAAGATGTTATTTCAACCAATATACTATGGGACAGAGGGAGTAGCGTCTATTCCTTGTGTTTATTTGCACAGAACCAACTGTCTATTATTCTGATGTGTGGTAAATAAAGGAGTGGGTGCTGTAGCGAATCACACACATGGCTTGGAGTCAGGATGCTTTGCGAACAACTCATCGACCCAAGCCATACGTTGGCACGCGCGCATCAGACAGATTCCTTCCGTCAGGCATAAGAAACATACTGCTCCCCAAACAATCGTATGTGCATAAACATGGAAATTAGTTTCTGAAAATCTATACACCCACACACCGACCCAAGTACGCATGCTGTTTCATACAAACACGAATTAGGCAGCACATGTTCATCGATAGGCAGCACATGTTTACCTTGGGGACGGGCTCGGCAGCGAGTGGAAGCAGAGGGGCGAGGTTTGGGCGCGACCTGGGCTCCGTGGTGGAGGACTGGGACGGAGATGCGGGTCAACGGTGGGGGCGCTCGGCGGTGGCTGGGATCTACGGAGGGGGGGAGATCCACCGGGCAAGGGAGTGGGTGGTGGTGGTGGTGGCGGCGTAAACCCTAGTACCCAACCCTGCTCGCCATGTCGCCCGCCGTGGGAAGGAGCAGAAAATAACGCTTCGGGGGTGGAAGGAGAGAAGCGATTTGAGCGGACTCGAGCACGAAATTGGAAGTGGGGTATCTAGCAGTGCTTGTAAACACAATAAAATAACTGTTAGTTTTTAGTTTTTGCTAAAAAAAAGTCAGAGAGTTCGTAAACCATAAAAAAATTTAAGGACTCCCAAAAACTCTCGCCCCCAACAGGTAATTTTTAGGCTACGAAGCCCAACCGAGCGCATCCTTCTATCCCCGCGGAGGCCGTTGGCGGGGGGAAATTTCACCAACCGTCACCGAAACGGCACCAGAGCCACCGGAATCCGGGCAACCGTGCACCAATTTCGCTTAATTTTTTTCCCAATCTCTAACGGATAGCCTCATTAGGACTGATTTTAGACAAATTTAGAACCGATTAACTCTATTAGCATGCGTATCTCCCATGGCGATCAAGGTCTGTGCGCCAAAGCTCCGGCCTGAGCTCAGTCTGCCCAGGGTGGGGTCCGTGAGGTGCGAAGGGGATGAGGTGGGAGCTGGCGAGATGGGGAGTCTGCAAAGAGCCGTGATGCCGCCGTTGTGGAGAAGCCGAGGAGGCCGAAGCGGGTCGTGCGCTTGAGCTGTCTAGAAGGGGCGAGGCGGAGGTCCAGGCGGGACGACAGTGGGCCAGGAGGGGCCGGGCGGGGTCCGGGCAGGCGACACGGCAGGCTGTCAACGCACCGTCGGGAGGAACAAGATGAACGAGACATGAAAGAACAATGGACCGAATATTCGCTTTTACGATATCTGCTCTGCGTCGCATAAATCGAAACACAAAATACGTTTTCAGTGTCATATACTCACAAATTTACGGTTCTGGTTTTAAAAGCACTGCGAGAGATGCTCTAAGTTTTTTTACACGTGCACTTTATTTACCACATAGACATAATATCAATACAAAGAGTTTGCCGAATACACTCCAAAGCACACCACGCCACAAACTAGAGAAAGAAAACTCACTAGAACAAGCAAAAAGGTGCGCGACTAACATTTTGCTCATGCCGAACATGATAAACGGAGCACAATGAAAAAGAAGCGATAAAACCCTTGATATCTTGTATCACTGGCCTACAGAAAGAGCGGTCCTTCCCTGCGTTTTTTATGCGCTGGGCGATGGAGAGGAAATCAATCGCCAATGACACTCGGTCCAGACCTTCCTCTCAGAGCAAAGAAAAGAGCCTTCCTGATCAACATAGGCAAGTTCAGGAATGATGACCTCCTGAAAGACATCGCTGCACGAAGCAACGCATGTGGCAATGTGCTCTCGTACCACCACCCCCCGCTCCCATCCGACGAGATGAAGCGAAAAGAGATGCATCAACATTAATCAAAACCATACCTGTCGGTGGCGGAACCCAACGAGGTGCTGAAGAGGGTTCAGGTCTTGAACAGATGCTTAATGACCATATCAACATAAGCCTTGATCCTTGTGGCCCGTCTGGGTATTAAGTTGGGCAAAGCAAGCAGCAGACTTGTGTTTTATCAATCATCGATAAAATAAAAGAACTTTAGATCTTTCTGATTCCACGCGGTGATGTCAACATTCATAACATCAAACTCTAGCAGCCTCTCTAGACCATCACAGATAGGGTGTCAAAGTGGGATCCAAACAAAGTCCCACATTTAGTTTATTTGTCAACATCTAGTTTAAATTTTAAGCAAAATTTGATCTAGAATTTGACAAATGAACTAGATGTGGGACAAAGAGGTAACCAAGAAAATCTTGATATTCTCTTCTTTTGTGTATCTTTCTTGTTTATATAGCTACCAAATGAAATTATGTCACAAATGTATGTATATATACATATACTCCTCCCGTCCAGAAATAACTGACTTAAGTTTGTCTAGATTTGAATGTATCAAGCGTCTAGATACTAGCATCTAGATACGTTCGAATCTAGACAAACTCAAATCGGTTATTTCTGGACGGAGGAAGTAATATATCAGATGTGCCATCAAATATAATTTATATTTTCTATATAATTAGGATGAATGTTAAATTATGGGTTAATGGTCCTGTTGGGCATGCATTTGCTATTCATGGTTCTATAGGTACTGTTGGTGGGAGCCTCATCATGTTGTTGTGACACATCGCATACGTACAGTCATCAGAGTAAAAACGTGTATGATGAAGTTTGCAATAGAGCAGACTGCTATAATGAACTATCATGTGCGAGAAGAGATTAACCCAAATGATCAAATAATATTCATCATTAGCTATCTTTTGACATGGAGACGAAAGCTACATGTTTGCGACTCGTACACGATTGTACTTATCTCCGGCCGGCCCTATAAGATATATATATATATATATATATATATATATTCAAGCCATTTGAACACGCGGGTTTTATTAATGCTGTGCTAAGTGGAGCCTCATCGCCTCCCCGCATAGTGACAATCTATCAAATCACGTGGGATGTGTCATTTCAGCCACATGCGAAAAAAAAACTTATTTGTTAGAATGGAGGTAGCAGCTTTGATAGCAACTCGACGGCCCAGTCGGTCACCGGTCATACGTCTTTGTCGCAGGATTGATCCCGGGTCCAAGTCAATTATATATTGGAACAGTTTGAGTACTGACCTCTCACATGGTTAATTAAAGGGCTCAACATCAATCCGGGGCCAAGCCAAACATATTAAGTACTGACTTCCTAGGATGGTTATAGTAAAAGTATCATATTACTAGTACCATGCATATGATACTACTATATAATAATATGTCTCTAATGTATTGTATCATGTAGTACTTTGAAGTAGTATTATAGTCTCATAGTATTTAATTATTTGTAGAATCTCAATGCAATTTGATGTACAAGATATATTTAATATTAAATTTTCTTGTTAGATGTGCTATGATACCGTATCATATTATGATACCACTAGTACTTCTCTCTTTATTAATTGTTGTGCCACGTCATTATTTTGTCAAGGTGGCATGCATAATATACGTTATGATACTACCACTAGAACCAGCCTTAGTCCTTTCACAATGGAACGTATCTTAGCACATTTTTATAAGAGATATAATTAGGTAAAGATACCCCTTCCAATGCATTGTATCTTAGAGGTTGTAAATTTAATATTTTTTCTCTTACGTATGCATTTGATTGGGCTATCAACCTTTTTTGCCTATGATTACATGCAAGAGGTGTATTTAGTGATGAGAGAGAGTGTTTTTATAGATTTTAAAATGAGTTTTAGGAAAACCAGTTATGCAAAATTTTCGGTTGAGAATTGGTTTATAGGAAATCGTGTTTGGCTAGGAGTCTGATACTGATTTGTTCTATTCCTTATCTCATGAGAATTAACTCGATTTTTGTTGAGAAAATTATGGGGCACCGATAAAAGGCAAGTGGACTCCAATGAAGTTGTTGAGAAAAAAAGTGGAATTGAAGTAGTTTTTTTTAAACAAAAGAGCTGATATATTAGCAAAGATAGAGTACAATACAACTATTACAACTAGAACTCTGAAGATTGGATTCAACCCCATAGCCTACAAGTTCACAAGAGAAAGAAAAGGCTAAAAACCCAAGTTGTCTAAGCAGAAGAATAGTATTGGAGCATGCCAGGATGTCCATCGAGAACATGGACTTGCCAATCCTTCAAATGTGTTCTCCAAGGGCCTCACAAATCATGACCACCCGAAGAGCCAATGGCTCAACCAGCAATCGAGATGGCAAAGGAAAACGAGGTTGAAAGTTGAGTTGTAGATTTTGAGGTAGCATCACCAAGCTCAACACAAGGAGACCTCCACTGCTGAATCTGGGGAGCGACAGTAGAAACGATCTCAACTATCTCCGGTGCACACACCCGAGCGGAACGAAGATCGCAAAGACAACCTGAATAGCAGTTCTCAATTGATCCATAGTGAAACGGGTAGACCAAAACACTACATCCAAAGAAGTGAAATTCTGATAAAATCCATATGGAGTAGCAGGGCAAGAAGACACCATCTCATCGTATCTCCAGTGCACATCAAAGCCCAGATTATCGTTGTCCTGACCATCACCACGACGGCCAAAGCAGAGAAGAAACAGAGCAGAACTGAGCTCAGAACATCGCCATTTTGAGGAGGACAAAGTAGAAGTGGCTGCCGCCCCCTCGCCACCACGGCCGGCTAGGGGAAGACGAAGAAACCACCGCTCCACATCGCAGCACCTCAGCCCCCCACCACCACGGCTAGCCAGGTGAACTTCCTCCATCCTCCCGCCACCACGGCCGACCAGAGGGAGTAATAAAACTCCAACGGGCAAGCAGAAAAAAGCCAGGGGATCATGGCTGTCCGGTTGAAGTCAAAGCAGTTTGTTGGGATAGACTACGTACATGGAAATAGTGTTTATGGAAAAACTACTCATAATCATTTTTCTCAAAACGTGGATTATGAGATTCTTAAAACAAAGTTTTGCATATCCACATATTTGTTGGCATCGTCAAACAAGGTTTTATTCCGGGTTTCCTCGTTTGTAGAAAGCTAGTTTTGTATATCCCATTTATCCAAACAAGGCTCCTAAGGTGTATTCTTAGGGATGCAAGGCTGCATGTCCAGCGGACCTGGCATTAGTGTATAAGACAAAGTCACGGAAGCGCATGTTTCCCAGCTGTAACGAGTGGCATCTCCCTTTGGAGAAGCGATATCACGACTATAGTGTTCTAGCTGCATCGTGGTACACACGGATGGTGACAAAAGAGAGAAATATTCATCTTCCTCTTTCCATGTGAGGTATATCACCGTCACGAAGACAAAGAGGTAACCAAGTAAATCTAGATGTTCTCTTCTTTTGTGTATCTTTCTTGTTTATATAGCTACCAATATCTTTGTGTATCTTGTGTATCCTTGTGTATCGGAGTAAAAACGTGTCCGAAGTTTGCAATAGAGAAGACTGCTGGATTGAACTACCGTGTGCGAAAAGGGATTAACCCAAACGATCAAATAATATTCATCATTGGCTATCTCCTGAAATGGAGACGAAAACTACACGTTTGCGATCCATACACAATTATACTTCTCTAGCCGTGTAGGATATATATTCAAGGCCTTTGAACACGGGTTTTATTAATCGTGCCTTACGTGGAGCCTCATCGCCTCGCTCACGACAGTGACAATCTATCAAATAACGAGTCTGGCATCTCGCGGAAGAGCAGCCCGAAGTACGTCTTCCACACCGTCTTCCAGCCGCTCTGATACCATGTGAAAATAATTGGAGATTGCACAGCACCAATTGGGCCGGCTGCTCATGTATATATAGACGGACACATGTACAAGTACGGGTACAACCCTGACAAAACACGGGGACCTATACGTAGTACAATATGTTACTCAACACCCCCCCGCAGTCGAAGGGTCGGCACCGACACATAGACTGGAGCGAAACTCAGGAAAAGTCGTGGACGGTAACCCCTTCGTCATGATATCGGCAAACTGCTGAGACGTCGGTACGTGAAGAACTCGAACGTGACCGAGAGCAACTTGCTCACGAACAAAGTGGATGTCCAACTCAATATGCTTGGTGCGCCGATGATGAACGGGTTGGCGGAGAGGTAGACAGCCGACACGTTGTCGCAGAAGACCACCGTGGCCTTGTCAGGACAAGAAAGCTCGGAGAGCTGGCGAAGCCATGTACACTCAGCCAGCATTGGCACGGCGCGGTCGGCCTCGGCATGGGCGAGATACGGTGGGCTGCCGCTGAGGACCAAGAGACGGCGAGCCAAGGTAGACGATAGCCGCTGGTGGAGCGTCGCGTGTCCGGGCAGCCCGCCCAGTCCGCGTCCGAGTAGGCGACGAGGTCAGTGGAGGTCGATGGCGAGGCATGCAGCGACAGTCCGTAGCCCATCGTGCCACGGATGTAGCGTAGAATCCGCTTCACCGCAGCCCAATGGGCGTCCCGAGGAGCATGCATGTGCAAGCACACCTGCTGCACAGCGTACTGGAGCTCCGGACGTGTCAATGTCAATCTTGGAAAGGGCGCCGACGATGGAGCGGTAGAAACGGGGGCCAAGCCAGCGAACCATCGATGGCGGAAAGCTTGGCCTTCGTGTCGGCGGAGTAGGCGGGATTGCGTTAAGCATCCGACACGCTCGAAGCTCACGCATACCTGCGATGAAGAAAGAACCGTCTGCTGCGGACAACCTCGATGCGAGGAAGTAGTGGAGCGGGCGAGGTCCTTCAATGCGAACTCAGCACGAAGGCTGCCGGTGAGCTGTCGAAGAAGACCGGCGGTGGATGCCGTCGGGATGATGTCATCGACGTCTGACAGCAGGTAGGCTATGTCGTTGCTGTCGAAAGGCGAACGGCGATGCATCGGGCGCTGTGGAGCGGAAGCCGAGCTGATGCGTAAACGCGGCGATGCGCTGGTACCGGTAGCGGGCGCTGCTTGATCCATACAAGGACCGAGAGCAAGCACACGTCATCGGGCGCTCGCGAAGCCAATGGGCTGCGATGAGACCTGTTCCGACGGTGGCCATGGAGGAAGGCGTTGGAGACGTCCATCGATGCACCGCCATGCGCGAAGCAGCGAGATGCAGGGCCGTGCGGATCGTGCCGGTTTGACGGGGCAAGCGTATCCGTAAAGTCGATGCCAGCGTTGCTGTCAAAGCCGCGGACGACCAGCGCCTTGTAGCGCCGAGAGTACCATCGAGCGAGCTTGTGCTGAAGACCCACTTGCGGTGATGACGTTGGCGCGAGAGGTGGGGCACCAGCTCCCAGTCGGTTGCGCTGCAGCGTCGTACTCCTCTGCATGGCGGCGCGCCGGTCGGTCGCGCATGGCGCGAGTGAGCACCGGCAAGGGGCGGAGGTGGGACTTCGCTCGGCGCGAGGACGCCTCCGCTCGTGGGGACGGCGCCCGCCGTCATCGGCAGACATTCCAGCTGGCCAGCAAGGCCCACTGGTCGGGTAGCGTAGACGGCGCCCGCCGCCCGCGTGCTTTCGGGTGAGCATGGGCGCGAGGAGCCGCAGCGGCGGGCGAGCTGAGGTGCTCGAGCTGGTCGGCGCCGGGCGCCGCAGAGGGGACCGCGGGCGCCGCGGGCGATGAGGGCGACGGGCGCCGCGGTGTCGGGCGACACGGGCGCGGGCGGCGGCGGAGCTGGCGAGCGCGGGCAGCTGTTGGCGCCCAGCAGACGGCGGGGCGCCGCGAGCGCGGCGGGGAGCGGCGCAGCGGGGGCCGGGCCGGCGCATCGGCGGCGAAGCGGCCCGGCCACGAGGGCAGTGGGCGCCGGGGGCGTCGTCGTAGGTGTCGCCAAAAGTCCCTGCTGAAACGGAAAAGACAACTCGTCAAAGTACACGTGCCGGGAGGTGAGTACGCGATGGGAGACCGGGTCGTAGCATCGGTAGCCCTTGGTGTTGGCGGGGTAGCCTAAAAACACACAAGGAGAGAGCGCGCAAGCTTGGCATGGCGGTGGCAGTGTTGGGATAACACTTGCAGCCAAAGACGCGGAGGTCATCATACGTGGGCGGCGCACCGTAGAGAAGGTGGTGCGGCGTGTAAGACCAACGCACGCGACACGGGCGGATGTTGACGAGGAGAGTCGCCATGGCAAGAGCATCCGGCCAGAAACGTGGAGGCATGTGGGAGTGGAACAGAAGTGTGCGGACACAGTCGTTGAAATCACGTAGCATCCGCTCAACGACCATTACTGGGGAAGTGTAGGGACACGTGAGGCGGAAGATAGCGCCATGGCGTGAAGGGCGAATAGTGGTGTTGTCGAACTCTTTGCCGTTGTCGGTTTGTAAGGCGTGAATGGGCGACCAATCGAGTGGAGACGAAAGCGAAAAATGCGGTGAGTGGCGGCAACGTCGGTTCTGACGGAGAAACGCCCATACAAAGTGAGAGTAGTCATCCGTAATCACAAGATAATAATTATAACCGAATTCGGGAACCGGCGAGGTCCACATCACTATGAATAAGTTGAAGCGGAAAAAGCCTTGTTGTGGAGGAGGAACTAAACGGGAGGCGAACATGTTTGCCTAGACGACATGCGCCACGAGTCGGCATCCGTTTATTACAAGTAAAGGAAAAGCCTTGCATTATTTGACGGAGAGCGGCGTGGCGGGATGGCCGAGGCGTGCGAGATCAACACCGGTGGAGAGGGCGAGTGAGCTGCTGGCGGTGGTGGAGGCCGAACCAACAGGTCAGATCGCGGGACTGTCACATCGGTGGAGGAGCATCCGAGTCGACCATCCTTGAGAGAAAAACCAAAAGCGTCAAATTCCACGATCACGGGATTATCACGAGAAAGATTTATGAAACCAGATTTTTAATCAAGGCGGAGAAACAAGAACATTGTTGAGAGAGAGAGTGGAAGTGGAGGGAAAAGAGACGGAACGGTGTGAGTAATGGGAAGCGCATGACCGTTGCCATGATGCGAGAGGAGGTGGAGGAGGTGTAGAAGAAGAGGGTACGGGTGCGCAGCCATGCTGCGGGCGCGGTGTCCATGAACGATCGCCGCCACCATACGCCCCGGTGGGGGCTCTGGAGGGTCGAGGCCGGGATCCCACGAGCCGAGCTCGGGCGGCGTAGGCGGGCGGAGAGGGCGCTGCACAGAGCCTGAACGTGTCGTAGCTCGGCGTGACGGCGAGTGGGGCGCTGCGTGAAAGCGATGGGTGGCGGACGCGGCCCCATGATGCCCGGTAGGGGGCGTAGCGGCGCATGGAGTAGGCGTGGGCGACCCGGTCCACGGGTTGTGACCCGCGAGCCATGGCGGAGTAAAGCGGCGTCGAGGTGGGGCGGCGAGGCGGTGGCGCCACCATGGCCGCCGTTACCACCGCCACGGCGACGGCGCTTACGGCACGCCACCGCCATGCAGCCCGGTGGCGAGGCGGAGGCGGGTGCGGCGTAAAGCCCGGAGGCGGCCCCATCGGCGGGCGCGGGGCGGGGGCGCCGGTCTGGGCGCCATGAGAGAAACTGCGGCAGGCGGTGAGCCGCCCGAGCTCGGAGATGTTGAGGCGCTCCTCAAGGCATGTGTAGGCGGCCTGCTCGAGGAGGCGTGGTGAGGCGTGAGATTGGAGGCGGCGTTGTTGAGATCCTCGCCGAGGCCGGCCGGGCGTGGAGAGCATGATCTTGTCATCGATCGGAAACTCCAAGTCGCTAAGCTCGTCGGAGGCTCTTCAGCTGAGAACGTACTCGTCGAGAGTGGTCGTTCTGGTGGGTGCCGAAGAACTCCTGCTGGAGGAAGGTGACCCGCTGGATCTTGTTGTCGGTGAAGAGGCCGGTGATTTTCTCCCACACCGTGTTCGCGGTGTCGCCGTCCCGAACGACGGTGCGGAAGATGTCGTTGGAGACGGTCTGGTAGAACCAGCGGATGATGGTGGCGTCGATCGCGAGCCACTCGGGGTCGTGCGGCAGGGCGAGGAGGTCGATGGTGCCATCGACGTGGTCGAGGAGATCGTACTCGCGGAAGAGCAGCCCGAAGTACGTCTTCCACGGGAAGAAGACAAGTAACCTACTCGTGTATATATAGACGGACATACAGACGGAAGAGCAGACTCGGGAACGCGTCGGGGACGAAGGCACGCACCGGTGTTGCCGGTACCGGGCATGCGAAGAACGGGACCAGTAGAAACAACTTCACGCCATGTCAGAGAGGAGACTAGCAGAGGAGGACTCTACAACGGTTGCGTTCTTCGGCGAGTGCCGCGCAGCCGCGGTTGTCGGAGTAGACGGTAGGTGTAGTCGAGGACGCAGGCGCAGGCGAGGGCGATGGCGGCGAAGTCGTTGACGAAGACGTGAAGGCGGCGAACCAGCGGCGACCGTGGTGGTCCCCGGATGCCTAGACGGAGGGGTAGTCGGCGGGACCCTCGACAGCCGGGGTGCTGCAGGCTACCGTGGAGATGCGGCGGTGCTCGAAGTAGGCGAGGAAGAACCCGGCGTGGCGATTTAAGACCATGCGCGACGGCGGCGACCAGGGAGGTGGCGCGGTGGAAGCTCGCGGCGTCCTTGCGGGTGACGGCGATGACCGCGTCGGACGCTCTTGCCCGATGGGCGGCGTAGGCTGCGGCGAGTCGGTGCAGCGGTGTGAGAACCACCGCGACGGACACGCTGAGAAGCGCGTTGGTAGCCGTGGCGGGGACCAAAAGCGGCGGCCTTCGGCCCGAAGCGGCAACGGCCCGATGCTCGATCGGTGGTAGGCGCGTGCTCGGGGCGTACTGGCGGAGACGGCGCCAGATCGGTTGATCGACGACGGCGGCGCTGACGCCGCCAAGCCCGTGACGACGGCAGATCGGAATCCAGCGTCGTTGTCGGTGCAATCCCGGCGATGACGGCGAAGACAATCCGAAGTCGGCGGCAGCCTCGAAAGCCACAGCGTCGGCGGCGCGGCAGCTGTCATGAGACCGCGACGGCCTACCGAGGAAGTACCGGCGCAGTGACAAAGCGCACGGACACGGTGTAGAATCGTCGATGCCGATGGTCGGAGTAGAGGCGTAGTTGGACGCCGACGTTGGGTGACTTAATCCGATATAAGATCAGCAAACCAAAAAAGAAAACCGATCAAGAGATCAGAAAAAAGACTGCGAGCCGATCACGGATCGGCGATTTAACGTCTGGGTTCTGTGACCCGGCGGAGATCACGAGATCGACCTCCCGGGGCGGAAGCGGCAGGCGGCTAGGTCAAGGCGTGCCGCTCGATACCATGTTGAAGGGTAGGAGAGAGAGATTGCGGAATATGATAGTTGTATTATTGAGCTCGCCGAGCAGTATATATAGACGTCTGGGGACCAACTTGGGTGAGACAAATGAACCTCTTGGAGTCTGAGACAAATGTCTAGTCTATCCCTAACAGATACGTATACAGGCTCATATATTAGAATGGAGGTAGTAGCTACTCGACGCTCACTGGTTGTACGTCTTTGTCACGGATCGATCCCGGGAGCCAATTTATTTATATTTTGGAACAGTGTGAGTAATAAAACATGGTTCATCAAGGGATATCCAGTTAGGGATGCAATGCAAGGCCGCAGGTCGGCCGGCATCCCGTGTAATTGGTGCATGGCATTAGTGCATGAACAAATTGATTAAGGCCTCGACATAGAGAACGAATTGGCGGATAAGCCTCGATGTATGTCTCCACGTATGTCCACGTATCCAGTGGTCACAAAACTGCTTAAACCCACGAGACTCGTTGTTCTTGGAGTTATCCTACGAGGATCGATGAATCCCATAGATCTCACAAGTACTTTGTATAGACCATTGTTTCGGTGGTTCCCGATCATTGTCTTGGGTTCTACTCTCTCCGTTACATAATATAAAATGTTTTAGGTTTATGAAAATAATATATCTAGACTTATTTTAATGTATAGGTTTGAAAATGAACACTTCAAATCTACATACCGAAAAATGCCTAGATACATATTATCTTTATAAATCTAAAACATCTTATATTTTAAAACGGATGAAGTATTCATGTGGCTTCTTTGTACGCACTCGGTTGAGACTTTTATAGTGCTGTACGCAACATACTGGCATAGTCTTATGGATGATGTGAGGTGATTATATTAGATGCAATCAATGATATGATTGGGTAGGACATAGCAGCGTGTGTGCGTCATAGTATGCTGCACTGTTACAACGTGGAAAGCGTGACTGCGTGGACTGACGACGATCCAACTCGTGTTCGTGTATGACAAAAAAAGGGACAGCTAATATAACTACAAGAAAAATAATGTTATCACACTATCCCATAAATCCACAGTCCAGAATCGCTTTGAGATAACTCTAACATGAGAATAATGAAATGACCATAGATAGTCTGTTCATGATACTAAGAAATATACCCTGTACGCATGTCTAAAAAAGAAGAGTGAATTCCATTTTTTATCTTCTACTTGTGCATTTGTGACACTAATTATCCTATGTAGTGAAAATTCATCTAAATTATCATGTTCGGAAACTTTAAACCCTCATTTTCTGATGCATATCTATTGGGCAAGGCGTGAGGTAACTATTGAACCTCGAAATTATCGAGATGGCAACAAAAAATAGAACATTTGGTACATAGAAGGGTAGATATGATCGACGACGACGTCCTTCAATACATATTTTATGGCGGCACATCGTCCTAACATGTCAGCTTTATCCAAGAACACGTGTTGAATGCTAAGACGGGACACAATCATGCTTAGATTTTTCTTAAATAGGAAATTCGGGTACAACTTATACTAAATAGGATAATTAGTGTCTCAAATGCACAAATAGAAGGTAAAAAGTGGAATTCACTCAAAAAAGAAAGAATCGAACCGGTATTTATGAGATGATGATCGCAGGGTCTAACTTGACGACCATGCCTCCCACCCCTCTTGTTTCCCTTAGAGTCGCAAGAAGGCGACCGGGCCCCTCCCGAGCCCTTCTGATCAGATACCCGAGTAGCTTTAGGTAGTAGAGGTCGTCGTAGGTGTAGGTTTCAGATTCTTGCGAGGTTTGGCATCTTGCCAGGAGAGCAACTCAAGTGGCTTATTCCCCGACGTAGGTGTAGGTTTCAGAGTTGCCTCAAGTGGCTTGTTCCCCGGCGTCGTCGGCGATGGTTTCCCGGCATGGATGTCTCTTAGATGCGGTGGAGAAGACCAGGGCTCTAATTGCGTTTTCAGTTTTTCTCTTCGGGTCTTTCCTGTAAAAATATGTATCTTTACCTGCTAATCCCATATCCCTTAGGGGCATGTATGCAACTCTATACCCACCGTTTGATTAATGCAGCTTCTGGGGCCTTCAAGCCCTTTCCCATTTCAAAAAAAACCTGGTAAATATGGGGGGAGAAGATAGGGGATCCCGAGGCCACTACGAAACCATATAGAGTTTCCTCCCCTCGTTGGTGATGTTATCGGTCATTTCTGCCTTTGCTGGCCTTGGGGGCTAGCTTGGGGTTGTGGCGGATTAGAGTCCCTCGTTGGCGGGAGGTTTTCCGTTGTTTGTTTAGCTATGGTGTGCTGGTCTTCGGAATCTTAGCACACAACTTTCGTCTAGTCTACTTCAACAAGTTATATTGTTATAACTGTGATATGTTTCCACTCCTGAGTCGGCGAGGCTTGAATCTCCTTGGATTCAGCCTCAGGCATTATTCGTTAGTATGAGACAACCCCATTGCCATGCACAGTATATGGGACGAAAGTCGGGTCTTGGGCGTCGGATAGCCCCGAACACAGATCTTCCGTCTAATATGCAATTTGTGTTTACTCTACTTTATCTACTCCATCTTTATATATTAGTTCGATTACAAGTGTGAGAGGATGCATGGTTTATTTTGTGATTTCTAGTTTAAAATAAATTTTGAACCAGAATCGGAAAATAATAAGCTATAAGTAACATTTCGTGGGACACATCTCCATGGTGCGGGCTTATAGCTCCTGCGACGTCTTTACATGGAATTGGAAGGAACACGACATCGTTGAAAAGAATAGCTCACTTGCGACACTTACGAGCGGCAAATAGCTCCCGTCGACACTTCCACTTAACCCCACGAGGCGTCAGCAATTGAATCAGGTGAGCAGTGGGACCCACCTCTCCACGTCACGGCGGAACTCACGATGTCCACCTCATATCGTGGGACCCACCGTGGTTGAAGAGAGCCGTTGGCCCGATCCGTCACCCGAGCACTCCGCCACCGTTCAGATCTCATCCCCTTTTTCTTCTCCGGAGCAAGTGCGGCAGCGGCGAGGATGTCGAGCTCGCTTCCTCCCCGCTCATGGCCTCGGTATGGTGCGGTGCCGATGAGGTGCCCGATTGCCCCGTCGCGCCCAGGCGGCTTGTCACATCCACCGACAAGAACGGCAACATTGGTCGGGAATTTGTGAAGTGTGAGAGCAAGCGAGTCGGGAAAGGTGAGATCTGAGTGTTCGGCGCCAATTTTCGCTTTTCTTCGAAATTTCATGCATTTCATCGAATTTGGGATTTAGGGTCCATCTCTGCGATTTCAGGAACTGCCAAAATGTGGGCATTTTGAGTGGCTTGATGAGTACATCGAGCGAATTGGGGTGGAGGTAGCATCCGGAGCTCGAAACCCGTCCGTGGTGGAGCAATTGGGATGTGGCAACCCTATTTCCTGGTACTACGGTGGATGCGGAAGTGAAGGCCGAGCTAAAGAAGATGAACAAGCAGCTAAGGCAAATCATCGAATTGAAGAAGCGGGACAATCGATGGCCGTTTTTTATTTTTGTGTAATTTCTCTCGGATTAGTTTATCTCCTCATCGTTAGTCATTAGACAGCGCGATCGGTGTTCGAGTGATGCTTTGTAATGGATGTAATGGTCTATGTCTTTGGCTTGAATAAAATGCAACACAAATTCGGGCTAATTTTGAGCTGCTCTGTTTTCGGCAGTGTTTCTTCATTTCGTCGGTTTAAATGTGTTCCTTTTATCGGTGTGGGGCGCGTGTGCGAGGAGGGAGGGTTGAAAAGTAAAAAAACAATTGACGAGGATTGAAAAAGGCCAGGCCCAAATATAACCTAGCCATGCCAAAATGGACGTATCCAGGCCCAATAGTAACTATATGTTGATTGGGCAAAAAAAAATGGTACTCACGTTACAATCTAAATAGGAACGTGTGGATCTGCAGATACTCGTGCTCAGGTTGCAATCTTTTTTTTTGCAAAAGTAAATATATAAATGAAGTCCAAGGATATCCATTTAACTAACATAACTTGGACGCTCCTTTAACTTATGTAAATATGTAAATGTCTTATTTGAAAATAAACCATGTGTTGTATGAACTTGTTTTTGTGTCTTTTGTTTTATACACTTGTAAATATATAAATATTGCACGAGTATTATATGAACTTGTTTTTGTGTCTTTTGTTTTATACACTTGTAAATATATAAATATTGCACGAGTATTATATGAACTTGTTTTTGTGTCTTTTGTTTTATACACTTGTTGTTTTGGGTGTTTTGACAAATGACAATACAATAAAAATAAAACACAGATTGCAATGAAACAAGGGATAGATAATATTGGGATAACATTACTTATATTAGATAGGGAGATCGATAACATTACAATAAAAATAAAAAAGTACAATAATATAGGGGAAGGGGCGGAATAGGCGCCCCGCCTAAACCCTGGGCTAGCCCCTAAACCCTAACCCCCTACTCCATCGGCGGTGGAGGCGGTGCCGGTGCAGCCGCATTCCGGGCCGCATTCCACGCCGCCAGCCTCTCCCGCTGGTCCCGCTTCCATTGCTCCTCCCGGAAGGCCCGGCCATTGGCCTCCCGTTGCTCCTGCCGTCTGCGCCTTTTCTTCAAGGAGCGCTGGGCCTCCTTCTCCTCCCGCCTGGCGATGCGAGCCTCCTCCCTTGCCTCCTCCTTCGCCGCCTTAGCCCAGTAGGCTTCGGAGGGGAGGTCGCCGCCGCCGGGGAGGTTGGGGACGGGGTTGTGGACGATGGGGCCCTGGTCTCCCCAGGGGCAGGGCGGGGACTTCTTCTCCTTCTTGCCACGCTTGGGGCGGCGTGTGGGCTCCCGCTCGTACCACTGCTTGTGGTCCGGGTGGTTGTCCTCGTCGCTTAGTTATTTGTCGGAAGGGAGGCGGAAGGAGGTCGCCATGGTCGGAGTGTTTGGGGCGGTGGGAGGAGGCAAAGGACGGGCTCGAGGTTGAAGAGATGAGGGCAAGATGAGATGAGGAGGCAAAGACGTTTTGCCTATTTATTGAGGGCGTGAAGGCGGCGTGGGAATCCAGGTCGCGTTGGCGACGACGAGACGCCGAGGCAGCGTCTGCGTTGCCCCTGCATGCATGATCAATGCGAAAAGAGGGAAGCGGGCAGCGTGATCAATGCGAAAGAGAGAAAAAATAGCTAGGATCGACGCCCCGCCTGCATGCATGCATGTGCATTAATGAGAGAGAAAAAAGCGTCCAAGGTAGTTGTTCATTGGCGTGAAAATAAAAGGAAAAATATAATTTGGCCTTGATTTACTTGATAATAAATGCAGGAATCTAGTACCAAGGTACTCGTTCGTTTACACGCATAAAAAATCGGTGGGAGTAATATTGACTTTTGTATGGCGCATGAACCAGATGGAAGTAAATTTGATGAAGAAAGTTGTTCGTACACTTATTTAATGGGGCAGCGCTGTTGCACATAAAATAGCTAGATCTGACGCTAGAAGCAGCTGCTGCAGGGCATGCATGGTGCAGCCGCCCAGACGCCGAGACGAGGCGTCTGTGTTGCGTGTGGGAAGCGGGCGTGATCAATGCGAAGAGAGAAAAAATAGCTAAGATGCGACGTCTTGTAACCCCTGCCGCCGACCTGCATGTTGCATGCATGGTGCAGCCCGCCCCGCCCAGCGCCCTCGCATGCCACGCTCGTTCCAACGGTCTCGAGTGTGCCAACGCTGTACGTTATATTTATTACATATTTTAGATTTTGATATTTTTTCTGCTGGTCATAGTGACATGCATACTCCATCTGTCCACAAATAAGTGTACGTTTGGCTTCAAAATTTGTCCACAAAAAATGTACTTCTACCTTTCCAATGCACTTGGGCATCCACTATGTAGTCCATAAGACTATCCACAAGCCAAAAAGTAGTCCATAAGACTAGTCCATAAGAGTAACTTAGGTAGTAACATGCATGTAAATGCAATGCCAATTAGGCAAATTGGTGACATGGCATGGCAATTAATGAAGAAAGAGAGAGGTAGTAACTTAGCTAGTTACCATAACATCACACATAACCAAGATCATATGAGTCTACAACCTAATTAATTAGCTCTTGCATGACACCATACATATGTTATCACCCACTATGAAGGTAGTAACATCAACTAGTAACATGCGCAAGTTACTAGTCTTAGTTATTTAGCACTATGACCAGCCTAAGGCTATCCACAAGCCAAAATAACATAGATGTGGTATCATGCAAAGTCTCATTTATTACAATGAACCTGAGGGGAGTAAGTTTGATTGGAGAAAGTTGTTACACGTAAACTTATTTACCTGCAGCGCTGTTGGACGTAAAATAGTTAGATCTGACGCTAGCGGCATGCCCGCATGGTGCAGCCCGCCCTCGCGCCTCGCATGCCACGCCATTTGTTGCACGTAAAAGCGATGAAGCCAATCAGTTCGAATCATCCATCCCACGGATCGCCAAGAGCTAGCCACGAAATCCTTCTAAGAGACGCCAACCAATCGGGTTGCGAACAAGCCCTTCCACGGATCGCCCGAGCCACCAAGGAATCCTTCTAGAAGACGCGATCGGACGGCCACGATGTGTCGCTAGGGTTAGATCTACGGTCCTCATTCGCCTTAGGGTTAGCGGGGTTTAGGATGCACGATCAGGGGTTTCACAAGTTTGACCAAACATTCAAATGTGCATAACTAATTCAAAAAATCAAAAAATACAAAACCTTCATGGTGTCATGCTATGTCACATAGTTGTGAGGAAAAATATAAAACTTGGTCTATTGATCATATTTCAAAAACCCTTCACAAAATGACCTATCTCCTCCGAGGTTTTCGGCTTTGGGTCAAATGACCAATGATATGGCTAGAATCAAGGCATAGTTTGTGATAATGTGCCCATATTTGGCATGCATGTCTATAATGGGATGACTAACAATGTTGTAGCACAAAGTTTTCCTTTTCGTATACGCAAAAATCATTTTCTATTTTACGAGTCGAAAGAGGGATTTGTGAAGCAACCACCAAATTGAAGTTTCAAAATGGTAACATACTATTTTTCAAAATACTAGACCACCTAGAATGTACAATTTCCCAACCTGAGTATCTCAAACCTTTTATTCCATCTCGGTGAAAAAGACAAATCCTGAATCATTTGGAAGTGGGTAAGATATGAACTACAGTACATGATTCCATCTTGATGATTTTTGTAAAAATAATTTTAGGTTCACAACATGCTATTTCATCAGAGATCCAATGGTAGTTTTATGAGCCTCACTCTAGCTAAGAATATTTATGAAAACCCTTCAAGTTTGACGGACATTCAAATGTGCATAACTAATTCAAAAAAATCAAAAAATACAAAACCTTCGCATGGTGTCATGTTATGTGACATAGTTCGAGGAAAAATATTTAACTTGGTTTTAGAAATGGTCGAAAAAAAACTTGCTTAGAAATGGGGTGGTTTACCCTAGCTTTGGAGCCCATTTTGGGTGAGGGTGAGTTGTACTTCACAAAAGGGATCAGGGTGAGGATGAGTTGTATTGTACATATGAGAAAAACGTTGGAAGCTCATACAAACATAGAAAAGTGACATAGCTACATATGTTGAAATTCAAATTTACCATCATATTTGAATTTTGTCCAAATTATCAACAAGTGACAAATTATTATAATAACAAATGTTTACAACAACAACAAGTGCCAAATTATTACAACAACAAGTGTCAAATGTTTACAACAATAAGAAATGTTTACAATAAGAAATGTCTATTTCTTTTGGCTCTTCTTACCCCTCGTTTTCTTCTCCTTCACAAGTTTCACACCACACAATAGGTTTATGCTCTTCTTTTTCTTACCATTACCATCTGGCCTTCCCACAGCACGTCCAAGAGTCTCCTTCACCTCCTGCACCTCCTCAACAACCTCATGATCATGATCCAGAGCCTCAACAACTTGGTCAGTTTGCACCAGAGCCTCAACAACAGGCTCATTTTGCACCAGAGCCTCAACAACAGGCTCATTTTGCACCAGAGCCTCAACAACAGGCTCATTTTGCCCCTCATTTTGCACCAGAGCTTCCAAATCAGAAACGGTGTGCCCTAAAGCCTCAACAGTTTGCACATCATCCTCCAAAACAAGTTCAGATTGCACCTCAAAGAAGACCAAACATGATCCGTTAGTTCTCTTCTTTCTTTGGCCATTGATTCTTGCCCTTTTCATGGCCAAGATTCGTCAACAACAAGAGGTGGGCCTTTTTCTCCACGCCTCCCGAAAACAAGCAAGTTAGCTGGGGAGAAAAATCATCAACAAGAAATGGGATAGATTTTGGATGAACATACTTTGGCTTTTCAGCAGTATCTAGACTTGGTAGAGCCATTTCGGTGTCCAAGTTCTTCACAGAGTTTGCATCTATTCTTGTTACCTTTTGGGCCCTTTTGGCTTGGCATCTTTCTTTTCATCTTTCTTTCCCTTCTTGCTCCCACCTTTCTCAAACCAAGCCTTGAATCTACTCTTCTTGGGCCTTCCCTTTCTTTTCATCAAAGGAGGACACAAGGAGAACTGAATGTCCACTTCAGAGCCACGAGACGATCTGTAAGTCTTGGAATTGGTGTTCCATATGCAGCCTTGAATTTTGCTAGAATAATACTCATGCAAATATGGGTGCATATTTAGCTTGTGTTTGGAGGCCAAGAAAAGTATGGCATGCTCACAAGGCTTCCCAGTGTTGCCACTCAAGGCATGTGCATTCATGCAATTGAGTGTCAACAACATGCCTCCTGCCGCCTTTTGTATCTCGACTTCAAAGACCCCACAATGAGGATTTCTCAACACGCAAATGTGCAAGCTCACTGACCACCACTGGCACAACATCGAAGCTTATCTCCTTGAAGAACATCACCAAGCCTTCTTCTCAATTCCCACAACCTCATGATCATGATCCCGATATGGTCAACCATGTCATGGACAAAAAGTCTTTTAACTCCTTCACTTTGTTGTTGAAACTTCGCCAAATTATTGTTGATATGATCACATTTGATGGCGTGTTAAAACCAGACTGTACCATAAAAGAGAATGGTAGGTTTCCAACCATGTACAAAACTTGACCCTATCCTCCTCGAGCATGCCGCCTTAATCTTCTCAAGGTGATATGAATGTGTGCGCACTGGTGTAAGATCTTGTCAGCCACATGCGTCCAAAATCATCTCCTCTGAATTTTTTGATCAAATTCATCCACATATGGATTTAAGCACTCCTCTCAGCATGAGGAAAACAATCTTCACCATTTTCTAAACCTTTACATGCATCGTGTGCACCGCCAATGGAGAGACGGCCCTATGCATCTTTTCAACTGCATCATGAACCATGTCCATGATGCCTCATCTCGATCAAACATGCCAATAGCTACTGGAACATCCAATTGTGTCCATCTAAAGCATTGCATCTTTGCTAGTTGACCATTCCACTTTCCAACAAGAAAGATGAGTCTATACTCAAATATGGACGAAACCTGCTTTGAAGCCATCGATGCAAGGCTTTAAAGCCATGAAGAATTTAGAGAAGAAGACTTTCCCATCACCGTTACCTCGATTCTATCTCCACAACCTTTGCCAGTGACCTCTTCTCTATACCTTTGAAGTTATAAAGCATTCGAAAGGTATTTGCCCAATCACCATATAGCTCTTTCATTGCCCTTTGCTTTGCCTTCCACACTGTAGTATAATTCAGCTTAATGGGGTCGCTTTTCCAAGTCTATTTTCAGTCTCTTTGCGGTGTTGTTTGGTGTTGTGGCTAAAATGGGCTTGATCTTTTCCAACCCATAATTGTGATGTCATCTTTGTAACTGTTTGAGAACTTGTAATGCAAGTATGAGGTTTTGGAATTTGATTCACTCTTATTGTCCTTCCATCAGTTGGCGTCTAGCGATATATACCACTTGCAAGGCTTGGCACCACCATCATAACCTATGCATTTTGCATAGAACTTCTTTATCAGTCCACATAGTCTTGGTAGCAAACTCACGTTTGATTGCATATGTCTGAAACACATCTGAATTCATCCATGCTTGGAAACAATCTCCCAACTTCAATAACTGGGTCCTCTTTGTCATAAATTACTAACTCATCATCATGTGCATCATCTACATGAGCTGCAGCATTTTCCAACAACTCTAGATCTATATCGCCTCTTCATCTCTTAAATGGTTGTCACCATCATTTGCAGCTTCATCCTCTTCTTCTCCTTGTCTCTCATCTATAGGAATGCCAAAAGCTTTGCCATTTCAATGTCATCTATTGGTGCAATGACCAAATCGGTCGGTCATGTATCTCAACCGAATTCAATCAACGATTACAATCCTTTGTGCATTACCATCTGCAGCCTCCTTGTGCATTAGCATCATCATCCTCCACTATTAACACTTCCAACTCGGTAAGTATAGGCATTACTTGCCTTTGTGCAGCCCAATCATCCTCGACCATCGAGCAGCCACGAGGCCACATATCCAACCCTCGAATCGGTTTTAGATCAATGAGCTGCTAAAAAGCAGAACAGTTTTGCTTGTCCAACCGTTTCTCTCATCGATTTCATCAACTATATGTTCCCTGTCTCAACCCTAACATAGTCACATTTGCAATCATCAAATCGTAACAAAGAAACTTCTTGCTCGGCCCCCAAACCACACTATCCCCAATTTTTTCCACCATTTTCCTTCGCCTCCTCTCCCATGTTTATTAGCTCTTGGGGATCAACATGTTCTAATTCCACCTCCCATTTAACAACCGTGTCTCTCTCAATGATCTGCGTGTGCCATCAACTAAAACAGCCCTAGAGGAAAGAAATTGATCACGAAATTGAAGGTTTGGCGCGCAACATCGCTCTCCCTGTTTTTGGCGGGCTGTGAGCTAGCGAAGCGAGCAGAGAGCTCAACCTTAGAAATTAAGTGCGAGATACGGATATACCGATTAGAAGTCCCTCTCCATGCTCCATATCGTTCCCCGCCTGCCCGTTCGGCAAAGACACCTCGCCTCCACAATCTAGCATCAATGGGCACGCTCGGATCTCGAATTGAGAAGAATGGGAGGAATTAGCTTTCAAATGGCACTCACCACCTTCGTCGAACGAAAGCGCCGCCGCCTAAATTAATTGCCGTGCCGCGGCCGGCGAGAACGATGGGTGAGGTCCGCCGCGTCGGGAAGCTACTGATCGGTTACGCTCTCGGTCGAGCGGTTGGTTTGACTTGTCCCAACCAACCGGTTTGCTTAACCTAATATTGGAACAAAGTTAAATGTGTCCTTACGATCGTTTTAAGGCCATTATGGCAGGATATTAAACCGTCTCACAACGCGTAGCGTCATTATTCTTTCAACGATGTCGCTTTCCTTCCAATTCCATGTAAAGACGTCGCATAGGAGCTATAAGCCCCATGGTGCACAGTTCTAGCTATTCCACGGATTTCGCTTTCATTATCAAAGAGTCGAGACACACAGGTGATGAGCCATGATCCATTTGATACCACGTGGGGCTGTATACATCCGATGGTGTATAAAAAGGCAGGAGAGGCTGGAGTTTGCTCCAACGACCCACAGGCACACAATCCCATAGGCAGGTAGATTGCTCCCCCGCTACCATTCCAAATTTCCAATCCAAGCACACAATCCCACAACAGTGGAGTGGGCACCATGGCGGGCGTGATAGTGGCCAGTGTGACGGAACTCGGGGTTGCAGTGCTTATTATGTGCGGCTGCGGGTTGCTGGTTGTCACACCGGCAGCGGCGGAGAGCCTGCAGGTGCCGGCGGTGTACGTGTTCGGCGACTCTACGGTGGACGTCGGGAACAACGGGCCGCTGCCGCTCCCCTACGGCATCGACCTCCCGGACCCGGACCACTCCATGCCCACCGGGAGAGCCAGCAACGGTTACAACCTCGCCGACTCCATCTGTACGTGCGTGCGCATGCATTTTTTTCATTTTATTTTTTCAAATGGAAACTACTCCTTCTGTTTCATCTTATATCTCCAAACGGAGGGAGTATCTAGCTAACGCCATGATGCAAAATTGAAATAATGCAGCGAGGCTGCTGGGTTTCAATATGAGCCCGCCGGCGTACCTGTCGCTGACGCCAGAAACGAGCCGTGAGGTCCTCACAGGCTTCGGTGGGGTCAACTACGCTTGTCGTGGCTCCGGCATTCTCGACAAAACAGTGAGTGCTGCTAGCCGCTCCAAAAAAAATGTCTCTTTTTTTTGTCCATCTCTAATTTGCACGGGTTCTTGTTCCTAATTTGTTTTTCATGTTTTTCCTGGACCGATCGATCAGGGCAACAAAACCAACAGCCTGACAATGACCCAGCAGGTGGAGTTCTTCGCAGCCACCAAGTCAAAGATGACTGTGTACGCCGGCAGCAAGGGCTCAGTAGCCATCGACACTCTGTTGTCCAAGTCCCTCTTTCTCATAAGCACCGGCGGCAACGACATGTTCGAATTCATCCCGAATCCGAGCCTGGTGACGTTCTTCTACGCCCAACTCCTCTCCAGCTACACGAAACACGTGCAAACCCTGTACAGCCTCGGGGCCCGCCGCTTCGGGATCATCGACGTTCCGCGCATCGGCTGTGTGCCGGTGATACGCGCCATGTCCCCGACCGGCGGGTGCGTGGGCCTCGCCAATGCGCTCGCCGAGGGGTTCAACTACTTGCTGAGCGTGAGGATGGCGAGCCTCGCCGCCGACCCAAAATGGTCCGAAATGACGTACTCCATAGGGAGCTCGTACAACCTGGTGACCAACTTCACGGCGGACCCGGAGGCCGCCGGGTTCAGGGAAGTGGCCAGCGCGTGCTGCGGCGATGGACGGTTTGGCGTGGAGCGCTGGTGCCAGGCCAACTCCACCGTCTGCGAGAATCGCGACGACTATCTGTTCTGGGACGGGGCGCACAGCTCCCAGGCCACCGCCAACAAGGGCGCCGCCATCATCTTCGCCGCCCCGGTGGAGCAGGGATTCGCCGGGCCCATCAACTTCAACCAGCTCGTTTCTTCAACGCACTCTTTTGATAAATTTAGCAGCTCTTGATTTTATCATGACTCGATTTGAAAGGTAATCAGGCGCGTCGCTATTTTACTTTATTTATCCAGTCTGTTGGCACGACAGTTTTTTACTGAATCTGCACGTGCCGCCCTGTTAGCTCTGTTTTTTTGTTTACACAAACTGAACCTGGCACGTGAATTGTTCGCGTGGAGGTGCGTTTGTTGGATGGCACGTCCAAAAGTTTGTAAGGCTTCCTTTCTGTTGAATAAAAGGAAAAAAGGGAAAACGACATAGAAGTTATGTGTCACAAAACCCTCTTTGTCTCTCTAGGATTTTGTGTCCGTGTGTGTTTTCATCCACAGGGTTCAGACTCCACCTTTCATGTGTGTTGATCCAGGAGTTGATCTGATATTCACGAGCGCGAGCTATTTGATTAAGGGAGAGGAAATAAGATGTAAACGTTTTGATTATTTTTGCAGATCGATGGAGATGCAATAGAATCGTAGAAAGGGCTCAGCCTTTTGTATACGAAATATGTTCAAATTCAAATAAAAATGCCAAATGGCACCGATAGGTACTCTTGAATAAAAATGGTCGCCTGCAAAAAACGTGGTGCGTTTTCTAAAACCTTCTGTAGATGACAGAGAAACAATTGAATCATAGAGAGAAGAGCCGTTGTGCATGCAAATCAAGGTGGTCAGAAGTACTACCTTTTTATGAACAGAGTGTTGTCGAAGCACATTCTCCATGTCCCTTCTCTGCGTGTTCATGGCCGCAAGAGTAGCCGGTCTGTGGTGATATAATTTAAGCTCATCGCATCAAAATATTGAAAAACTGGGCTAGGGCGCTTTTTCTTTTGAACGAGGAATGGGTCTCCAAGGACCCCGAACCTGCTATTGAAACATCACAACACGCGGGGGTATAAATTTACACAGATGCGTCTAACAACTATTGCCTAAAGAACCTGCTAAAGTAAGGCCTCCGTTCTTACAAAAAAAAGACAACCTAGCACTAAAAGAAGAAATGCAATCTGGTGCCTGGGCTCTTCTGCCGTCGATTCACCGGCGACCTCAAGGTGTAGAACACACTGAGATTCGAGAGGATGATGCTGGAGACCTCTCCTCCGGCGATGAACCGCTGCCGCCGGTCATCTCGAAGCCTCCAGGGACGAACCACTTGGTGACGACGAGTTGCCGAGCTCTGGCGCAGGGTTCGAAGATCCTCCGTAGAGGAGAAAGAAGATGGACCACTGATACCTTCGATCCGGATTCACGTATGTAGTATACTACCTTTTTTCCTAGAAGATGTAGGTTTAATCGAATCTTGGAAAGCAATGCTAAAAAGAAATAAAAAGGACACATCTATAAGACTTTATTTCTTCGTTTTACCTTAGTTTATCGAACCAATCTAGTTTACTTTTATAATGGGTTAAATCAATGAATGGAGATAGGCGAGGGTTGAAGATCCACCTACAGTTGTACATCATATGGGATAAAAGATAATAATAAGCATAGTCATGTGTAATCAGGGGCGGATCCAGCACCCCTCCAGCCCGGGCAAGTATGCCCAGGCTTCCGGCCGGCCGGCAAGGATATTTTTCATGAAAATTTAATTGAAATTTACATCTTAGGCCTTTAAACTCATAGTTTGACTAGGCTTCAAATTTTTCTTGGGTCTAATACTGTGTGTAATGTTTGAATGGAGATAATCTCTTGTGGGAAACATATTCTAATACTAGAGATCCCGTGATGCAGCGGATATAACAATAGTCTTTTAATTTAACCGAGTGCACACCGAAGCAACGGGCTATAAACAATTTTTAAGTATAAAACACATATCAAAGCATTAAGTGGTGATGTTGTTGTGATCCCGAATGGGTTGCTAAGCGAAGACTGTACTATCCATTTTGTCACTAAGGTTTCTATAAGATCGCTGCTAGCCAAGTATCTCACCTCAAGCCTTTATCAATTTATAGGATCTTGGATACCTACAAGTCCACATATCGAGATAAGAGATAAAGAAACAAAAGATACAAATCTCAATTGCAAACAAAATACAATACTCCTATGATTACATGCATATAATTGCTGCGAGGTTTCTCCCCACCCCGCAGCCCGTGAGGACTACTAACTCATAACGAATAGATCTAGGATAGAAAATATTGTGCAAAATATTTAGATTGAAATCGAATATTCTTACAATGGTCACCAAATCACAAGGTACAAAGTAATGTCTATGGATAATAGAGGGGATGGATGATGGAATAGATGAACAATGGATAAACGATGGCGTGAATCTCCTTTGGTGGTGTTGTGATGTAATCTGAGAATGCTGGCTCCCTGGCTAGCGGTTGTAGCCTCAGAATATATAGACGTCTTCACGAAAGTCGTAGGATTTGAGAGAGGAAGCCACCACCATACAGTACGGGCGGACGGTACGGACGGACCCCGATTGTACCAGTGGTCGTTACACGTATGGATGCCTGAAATTTGCTTCCCAATTACTTGGTCGTGTGGACTTCCTCAAAATCCTTCTTTATGACTCCTGATTTCGCATTAAAAACCGTGATTTCCTACATAACACAATTTAAAAGATAGTTTTCATATCTTTACAATTATTAGTTATTATTGGCAAGGATTGAGAGTTCTTTGTCAATTGATTGACTAAAAACAATGTTTAAACGTGGTGGAAGATGGCAAATTTTGGATCCATCAACTTTACCAAAGCTCAAACATTGATCTTCCTCGAGCAAGAAGAAACAAAAGAACTATAAAAAATTCAGCGTTTAAACTTGAAACAGTGAAAATAAGAATTCACTTACGGTTGGTAGTCATATGTGCTTAGCACTTTATTCATTTGCGAGGCTTATCAAAGTTAGATTGATGACAAGAGTACTATACAAGTTTCAGTAAGTCAAGACAATCAAAGTAGAGTTTAATATTAGTATAAATAACTAGAAGTGTAGCAATCAATCCAATTCTTCTAGTTAACTCTCAGCTTGCCAAGGAACACTATGATGTTTTATATAACATTCATAACCTAAGTAGTATAATAATGAAGTGTCTTATTTACACCCACATCAATAAATCAAATCTATCAAAAACACTTCTATTCCAATCATTGTCTTTCAAGAAAAATTCGTAGAGTAGTAACGAGACCATGCCAAGGACTTGTTATGTGAATCTTCATAAATATCTTTTTTTAATTGTTTCAAGGATTGCTGCCTTTTTCTTTTGCAAATGCTTGCACAACCTTTGAGAATACCAATACTTTTCCCATACATTGACACGTATGCTAATCATGTCATCAACTCATAGCCGAAATCCGGGGTTATACCATAGATCGTTTAAAAGATAGCGGAGTTGTTGGCATCCTAAAGGTGTGCACTAGAAATATAAAACATAATTTTCTCTTTTTTTAGCTAGTACCATGATTTGATCCACAAGATTAGCTTTGGCATGCATCACAATTACCACTAGACTTTATTTCAATCAAACAACTCCTTTTATGAGTGTCGTCAAGACTATCAAAATATCTATGTGGTTAAGTATCTTCAAGAGTATACTCTTAAGATAATCATTCATCAAACAAGTCGTAAATTTTAGACTTTTTCTTATTGTACTTGTTTAACAAAATTATTTCCAAGGCAAGACTCGGTTAGCTAAAAGAACTAGAGCAAGAGCTTCAACTTCTAATCATCATACTAAAAAGAAGATTTACTCTAATCTTTTCTCTGCAATTAGGTTTACCTCAAGTGATTCTAGTGTCCAGGCAAGTATCCCTGTCTCAAAGCCTCCACCTTCTGATGTCAAAATGTCAAATGCGCAGGGCGGTTGCTCGAGTGAGAAAGCTAACAAGGGCAGCAATGCTAGTGGGAAAGATGCTGACACTAATGCAGATTCTAATGAGGCAGCGGAGATTCAAAAGGATGAACCCTGGCTGAAAGATTCGGATGCAAAAAACAAGTCCAGTTCCCCAACGGAAGCACACTCTCCACTTACTGAGACAGATAACTAGGCAGACAACACGAAGGATGGAACTGGTGAGGACAAAGTTCTGGTTGGAGGGCCCATGGCAGATAACAAGACATATGAAATCAAGGGAAAAACAGAGGATGGAGATGCTGAAGAGAAGAAAGTAAACGAAGATGGAGATGAAGATAAAATTTGCAAAGACCGTGTTGAGAAAAAATACGAAGAGGAGTCATCATCACCAGCGCCTCTATTCTCTTTCAAGAATCTGTCAAAGTGGCCAGAATGCCTTCATAGGGTTGGTTGGAACTGGTTTTCAGGCTCATCATTCTCATTTGGCTCAGCTTCTAAAGAAAGCTCAGATGCTCCCCTGTTTGCGCTAAAGAGTGATTCTTCTTCCTTCTATTCTATTAATATTGGTGGTACAAACAACGCCGGAGGTTCTGCCCCAGCCCTCACCACCTTTGACGTTTGCATGTATCAACGTCATTCGTGAACCGCCGCCAAGCGGGCTTACCACCTTTGCTCTCAAGTTCAAGGACGCTAGCATCAAGGAAGATTTCAAAGCTGCGGTGGAGGAGGCGCACACGACGATGAAGGCTTCCGACTCGTTGCAGACTCCTGGAAACTCCCCCAAGGCATCTCGTGATTGAAAGAAGCCTTTTTGTTGTGTATATACGAGTCAGAGGGAGAGGCTCTGAAATTCTATCAACTTGTGCATTCGGAGCCTAAATACACTATATTTGAGCCCCATGGCATGATGATGCCTTGCTGTTTCTGCTTTCATGCGTTTTGGAACTGAACTCACTCTCAAATAAGATTTGGCAGCGACCTTATGTTCAGTAATGTTAATCTGATACTCCTTCCGTCTTAAAAAGGAGATCGCAAGTTTGTCATAATTTAGATAGATTTCTTTACTATTAAAAGAATGTTGGTGATCGTAGGTCGTCCTCAAACATCAAACATTGGAGAAATCTGGACTATCCAATCTGTCTCATTAAACATTGAGACAATCTGAACCACCAAATCGCGTGGGGTGATACCAGTTCCTAAACATGGAAACTCAATACTCTAGCAATCACGGTAATCAAGCGCAAACATTCCGTCGTACTCCCTCCCTCTCCTCACTCGAGTTTTTTGGTAAAACAATACGTAGTTTGTCGTCCCAGACCCCTTGTTGTCGCTCTCCATCCCATGAGAAGCGCACCACCCTGATGAGCTTCGTCACCACCTAGGGTTCGGGCGCCGCCGCCTCATCCTTCCCGTCATATCATCCATCCCGCCGCCAGTCCCGAGTTCACCGCCGCCAGGCCGCCTTCGAGGCCGCCTCATCCCCCTGGCCGCAGCATCCATCCGAAATTCCCCATGCCAGACTGCTTCACCTAGAGATCGACCACGCACTTAGGAGCTGCTGATGCGCCAGGATCTCGAGTGCTCGACCAACTATGGAATCACACTATAAGTCAAGAGGTTCACCCAAAATGGTGGTAAGGTATCGATCTGATTCATATTGTCAATTGCCATTAAGAGAATTGTTGATCTCAATCTGATGCTTCATGTGGTGCATCCGTCGCCGAAATCAGATGGCGTGACAAAGGTCTACATACCCCAACAATGGTCCGTTTAGGTTCCCTCAGCTAAATGCTCGTTCTTGGCACAAGGTAGATTAAGTCACCTCCATCATGTCATTTATGTCGCATGGTATTGTCGTCAATATCATCATATAGAAGTGGTAGCCAAGTTAATTAGTTTTAATTCTGAAGGTAGTGAACACCCCCATCCATGTGAGGTTGACCAAAATTTCTAAATCTTGAGTTATCATTGTTACTTCTGAAATCATACATCCTGACATTGCAGTTTACATGATTTTGGATTTTTCGTGTGCTTCCTTCTTCCTGTCGTCAAGATGCAAGGTTGTAGTTTGGGAAGACACTACTCTTCTTCCTGGTGGTGTTTGACAAGGCTTCAACAACGAAGGGAACCGAGGCTTGTTTTGCATCTGGGCGACACTGATGTGCCAGCCACGCACATTGTTTAAGCACATAAGATGAGAGTTGGGATTTATTCTTAGAATTCTTAATACTGTAACTGAAATTATTGAGCTGGTTTCATATCCCACATTTAGTGAGTTTTCTATAGCTGAGGAGCTGAGAACAACTTTCATCTGTATTCCAAAAATTCGCCAAAAGCATATCATAGTTCATTTTTAGTATTATCATCTAAAAGTTGGAATTATACCTCATTTTTATCATCCCAGTATCAACAAGAATATTATTATTTATTATTTGCAACTTTTCCCCGTGAATCACCTAGACATATTTAGTTTGATATGCCATGTTCAAAGATTGGAATGTACTTATTTTACTACTTCCATTTGAATGTGATCTACATCAAGCATCAGTCATGAATGACCACCATTCATGTATATCTGCATTCTTTTTTCAGAGGTATGCAAGCTTCTGAATAATATTGTCAAAAGAGATGCACGGGGAATCACATATGGTTTGCAGAGATTCCACGGTCGCTTGCGGCATGAGGATGCAATGGTAATGCCCGTGCTTCATCGTGGGAAGAATTCATCTAGGAAGTGGATGCATTGGCTGGAGCTGGATTCAGCACCAACATGGGTGGTGCAGCTGCATATGCCCTCTCTGAACGTCAATGGATCTCCTAGTGTACTGGCATGTATGCCCCGTTGTCACATGCTCGTGCGCTGCCATGGAAAACTGCATCAGCCCACTCGGTGTGAATCTCTCTAAGGTTGGAGCATACGTCCCGGTTGGAGCCAGCAACCGGGACGAATGACCCTTTAGTACCGGTTGGTAGCTCCAACCGGGACGTATGCCCCCTCAACTTTATAAACGACGTGCGTCCGTTCCTCTCCTTCCCTATCTCCATTCTCTGCAACCCAACACGCACACAGTAGGGAGATGCCGCCGCCCTGATCCCCACGACGCAGGCTGGCTGCCTCGTCCTTGCGCGCCCGACGTCGTTGTCAGTGTCGTCGCCTCCGCCCTCCTCTCTGTCCAGCGCCGCCGCGCGCCTCGTCTGTCTCCGCCTTGCTCCGGCTGTCTCCTCCTTCTCCATCCGTCTCCAGCGTCGTCGCCGCCTCCGTCTCCAGCGTCGTCGCCGCCTCCGTCTCCAACATCTAGAGCCGCCCCCGTCTCTCCCTCTCCTCGCACCCGCAGCCGCGTCGCTGGACGTATGCCCCCCTCAAATTTTTAATTATATGATTATTTAGATTTTATGTGTATGTAGATGTATATATATATATTATTTAGATTTTAGGTGTGTATGCATGTATGTAGATGTATATATTATTTAGATTTTAGGTGTATGCAGATGATTTAGTTGTTAGATGATTATTTAGGTGTTAGATGATTTAGATGTATTTAGATGATGTAGATGATTTAGTTGTTAGATGATTATTTTAGGTGTATGTAGATGATTTAAGTTGTAAATATTATAAATATTTAAGTGTATTTAGATTATTTATGCAATAAACCCTTTAATCTTTTTAGAAATTGCAGAAATTGAATAAAACTTGTACAATCAATAAGTAATTCATATTAAATTATAAAAATACAAAAAAAATCAAAAGAGTGTGGATTTGTTGCCTAGGGGGATAGCTTCCCCCCCCCTAGCAGCACCGTACGATTCGTGCCAAGATTTGCACCGCCACTTTGCTGTCATTTGATATGGTGCCAATAAAGTGGTGTTAATCGCTGATTAAAGAGTTCCTGGTATGTCGGGCCAGTTAGTACTCTGCACGCAGTACCATATCTGTTGCTGCGTATGTGCGGCGCGTGGAGTACCGTGTCTGTTCAGTAAGCAATCTTCAGACCCTAGCGCCACAATATGTCCATGGCGTGCTCACATAGGTCCATAGCATCGCTCCCGCCGACGCCATGACCGATGCATCGTCTTCATGAAAGGGATAGCTATGCTTTCTATGTTGCTACCATGCAATCTGCTTCTATCGCCCTTCCTAGCTAGCCTGCTTTGTTTTATAATGGTAGCTCTCGTTGCAGTTAGGCTATAAAGCGTACACAAAAATTAGGCCTACTTTTTCTGCTGCTTTCACATACGCACGCATGTGTGTTTCACAAGTTAGGAGTAGCTTGTCCATATTTATGTATGGTCTCATTGTGTGCTAGCTCTGTGGTTAATGTGGTTGCTTCAATCTACGTGATCCTGATACTTCTAGCATACCACAGGCTCACGTGCCTCTAGATTTGGTCATGCGGTCATGCGGTGACCATGCAAGCTTAAGAAAAAACAAAAATTGATGCTGACGGTGGCCATGCATGTAGCGTGTCAGCTTTTGAAATATTGTTGTTGTGTCCTGTCAGACTGCTTAATTAGACTATCTAGCTTATGGTTATTTTGCACGTATCTCAACGTACAAGATGGTGGGCATCCGGGGGAGGGCAGCTATCCCCCTGGGCAGCATACTATTAACCTATATCAAAATGTTCAGAAAAATGAGATCTATCTATTAGAGCTATAATCATGCACTGATAGTCAACTTTCATAACAAGTTTATTTAGAAGAACATAGTAACCCCTCATAGATGATTCCGGAGTTTTCCCGAATTAAGGTTTATACCCCTCGGAATCCCGATTAATTTGTCGTGCATGCTTTACGGTTTATTTTAATACTATTTAACTTGTCATATCATCATCCTTGTTTGAGCATTGCATCAATGCCATGTGTTGATTGTTTCCTTTCTTTCCGGTGTTTGGTTCTTCCCGGTAGAATACGATAACGAGATCGAGGTCGAGATCGAAGACCGAGTTTTTTGTGTGGATTTATTTGATTTAAGTTGGAAATATTGATTTTAGTGCATTTATTTGATTTTAGTTGTAGATATTGTAAATATTGATTTTAGTGCATTTAGTTGATTTTAGTTGTAAATATTGATTTTAGTGGATTTAGTTGTAATTATTGTGAATGTATATATTAGGGTTTATCCGAATTAGGGTTTATATCTCTCAGCACCCGACCCTAGCTCCTCAAATCTTGCCTACCTAACCTTCTCCCTTAGCCGTTTTGACTTATCCGCTTTTTCACCTATGGAGAAAATATGGAACCACACGACAGAGACAAATAAAAGGAAGAGTTTATCCATGGTGTGATCTGCGGGGAAGAAAATATGGATGTATCGACGTTTCTAAACAACTCCGGTGAGGGTGATCCTCTTTTCGCTGGAAGAGACGACTTCATTGAGGGAGAAGGCGACGACTTTCGTGATGGGGAAGGCGACGCCTTCCGCGAGGGAGAAGGCGACCGCTCCGATGGAACATTAAATATTACAAACTCCGAGGAGGTGCATATTATATTAATTAATTAATCATCTGTTGTCTATATACATATATTAACGCTCTTTCTTCTTTTAGCCCTCCGGATCGAGAAAATCTACTGCAAAGAGCAAATGAGGACCAACCAAAAAGGTGGAAGACCATGAAAGGTACATGATATAAGAAGTCGCTGACAACGTCAAACCGACTGCTCCCCTTCATGTCGCAAACAAATTTGTTCCACAATGCGGAGTAATTGTTAGGAGATTCGTCCCGATCACCATTCTAGATTGGAATAGGCCTGCTGATTAGGAAGAAGTTACGCCTTTATATGTCCTGGACAAAGCCAAAAATTTACTTTGGAGGAGGCTCATTGATATGCCCAATTTGCATCATCATTCTATATCATAATTTACCTCTATTCATTGATATTTGTCTTATTATGAGTTATTACTTATGGCTTTTCATCTGTTTATGCATGTTGGATGATTCTTGAAGGATGGACTGCAGGAGCCTGGATTCTGATTGAAAAGAAGGCGTTTCGTTGCAATTTCGCGAAGATCAGGAAAATACCAGAAAATATGGAAACATATTATTTTACCAGAGTACGAACGAAGCCAGAAGGAGGATAGAAGGGGGCGCAGGGGGGGCCACACCCCCTAGGCACGGGCCCACCTGAGGCCGCGCCTAGGGCAGGTGTGGCCCACCTTCCTGGCCTCTGACTCTCCCCCTTCGCCTATATCTTCCCTACAGAACCCTAAGCCTCGAGGGGGCGACCACAGATAGATTTCTGCCGCCTCTAGGGGCAGAAAACACCGAGAGAGAAATATCTCTCCGACAGACAGATTTTTGCCTGGGGAATTCCTTCCCGGAGAGGGGAGACCGTCGCCATCAACACCATCATCAAGCTAGGCTTCATCGGGATCATCATCATCATCATCCACACCATCATCTCCACCAGCACCATCATCACCACTCCGTCTTGCTGTAACAATTGTGTTGGATATTGCTTTAGTTCTTAGGGGAAACTTTCCCGGTGTTAATTACTATTGTAGTTGATGCTTGTGAGTGGAACCATTGGATTATTGTTTATGTTCAGATTGTTATCCATTACCATATCATATTTGATCTTGATCCATATGATGTCTTGTGAGTAGTTCGTTGTGTTCTTGAGGACATGGGAGAAGTCATGTTGTTAGTAGTGAATCTATGTTGAGTTATTATTCAATGATTTAGTATTTAATTTGTGGTGCTATTCTTCTAGTGGTGTCATGTGCACGTCGACTACATGACACTTCACCATTTATGGGCCTAGGGGGATGCATTGTGTATTTGGCTACTAATTGTGGGGTTTCCGGAGTGACAGAAACCTGAACCCCCGTTAGGACACCTTTGCACAAGGGAGTGTAGGATCTCAGAGTTTAAGGCTGTGGTTAGATTTATATCTTAATTACTTTCCTATAGTTACGGATGTTTGCAGGGGGTTTAATCACAAGTATGTATTAGTCCTAGGAAAGGCGGTATGTTAGCACAGGTTCACCCACACAACGCTTACGAACACCAAAGAAGAGTACTCAGTTATTTGAAGCGAAAGCACTTGACAGAATTCCCATGTGTCCTCGAGAACGTTTGGTCCTTATAAGTATTTCCACCGTCTTGTCCTTTGCTAAGAAAGGATGGGCCACTTGCTCCGTTTGTTTACTGTCTTTGTTACTTGCTCTTTGTTTTGTTGCCTTGTTAGAAAATCACTAAAAACCCGTTTGCTAAGTATTCACAGGGATTTCCTGCTCCATACCACTGTTCAACACCTTCTACTTCTCGTTGGGATCGACATTCCTATTTATCAAAAGTAATACGATATACCCCCTATATTTGTGGGTCATCAAGACTATTTTGTGGCGCCGTTGCCAGGGAGTGAAGCGCTATTGAAGAGTGGAACTGGTAAAGGAAACTTTTACTGTGAGTATTGCTTTTGTTACTGCTTGTTACTTTGTTTCCAATATGGATAACCCACTTAGTTTTCTATTTGGGAAAACTACTACCACTGCTAGGGTAGTAGATGAACCACCACCTGTTGAGATAGATCCTTTTAAGATACCTACAAGTATTGTTAACCGTGTTATGGATAATTATTATTTGGGATATGGAACTGTCCATCCCGGTGATCACTTGCTTTTTATCCATGAATTATGCGGGTTGTTTAAGTGTGCAAGTATCACAACTAAGCAGGTGAATGGAAGTTAGTCTCCATATCCTTGAAAGGGAGAGCTAAAGAATGGTATAAGATGCTGAAGAATGGACAATACATGGAATTGGAGGAGATGGCATCTCTCTTTTACTCTAAATTTTATCCTCCCAGTGAAATTCATAAAGATGGCATCTCTCTTTATGGACAAAGTACAGCTCAAGCTAGGTGGAGATTGAAGTTACTAATGCTTAAATGTCTTATTCATGAACTCCCTAACAATATTATTCTCAATAACTTTTATGCTAGACTTTCTCTTCATGATAAAGATTTACTAGATGCTTCTTGTGTTGGATAATTCACACGTATGAAGGAAGAAGCTAAATGTGATCTCTTAGACCGTATTCAAGATAATACTGAAGCTTGGGAGAATGATAAAGGAAGAAAGTCAGGTACAAACTATGATTATGAATGCATTAAATATTTTATGGGAACTGATGACTTTCGTGATATTAGCAATGAGTTTGGTCTTCATCCTCAAGTTCTTGCAAAAAATATTAAGGCCTTTGCCTCTTATATTGAAATTCCCAAGAAAGAGTGGGACAAGTACCATGCTCCTTATAAAGACATTGTTACCCATGTTCCTCCTGATGTAGAGGTTTGTACTATTGATCCTATTTTTCCTGAACCATATGTTGAGAAAACTCCTTTTCCTTACAAGGCAAGGGAGCATTCCATTATGGCTAATGTGGTTAGCAAAAGCGCTAAGAAAACTGTAGGGTCCGATGAGCTTATTGATATTGAGCCTGTGGTAGCTATTGTGAAAGACCTTATCACTAGAAATATAGAGGATGAGCATATTGTCTTCTGTGAAGACGCTACTAATATTATTTCTCATACTAAGAAAGTTAGAAAAGCTAGTGTCCCTGTGCTTTCTGTTAAAATTGGTGGTCATAGCTATTATGGTTTATGTGATATTGGTGCTAGTTCTAGTGTTATTCCTTATGAGCTTTACATGGAAATTATGCATGAGATTGGTCCTTGTGAGCTTGAGGACATTGATGTGGTTATTCATCTTGCCAATAGAGAGCAAGTTTGCCCCATTGGCATTGTAAGAGATGTGGATGTCCTTTGTGGTAAGATTAAATATCCTGCTGATTTTCTAGTACTTGGCAAGGAAGCTAGTAAAACTTATCCTATTATTTTTGGTAGACCCTTTCTGAATACTTGTGGGGCTATCATAGATTGTAGGAAGCAAAAAGTTTTGACTAAGTTTGCTAGAGAATCTTATGAGTTTAATTTTTCCAAATTTGCCAAAACTCCTTATGAAAATGAACTGCCTGATGAGGATTTCAGGGTTGAACAACTTTTTGTTATTTCTATTGCTCCTAACAATGCCTTGCAGCAGTTTATGGAAGATCATGAAAGTGATGACTTCATGAAGGAAAGAAATGAGATTGACGAGGTTTTCCTTCGTCATCCAGAACAGCTCAAACATAATCTACCTATGGAAGATCTGGGTACCACACTGCCACCTAAAGGGGATCCTGTTTTCAAATTAAAACCTTTACATGATGATCTTAAATATGCTTACCTTGATGATAAGAAGATATATCCTGTTATTATCAGTTCTAAACTTTTAGGAAAGGAAGAAGAAAGGTTATTGGAGATATTGAAGAAACACCGAGGAGCTATGGGCTATACTCTTGATGATTTAAAGGGGATTTCTCCTACTATATGTCAGCATCCTATTAATATAGAACCTGATGCAAAACCAGTTGTTGAGCACCAACGCCATCTAAATCCTAAGATGAAGGATGTGGTAAGAAATGAGGTATTAAAACTCCTTAATGCTGGTATTATTTATCCTATTGCTGATAGTTAATGGGTTAGCCCTGTTCATTGTGTTCCCAAGAAAGGGGGAATAACTGTTGTGCCTAATGAGGATAATGAGCTTATACCCCAAAGAGTAATGGTTGGGTATAGAATGTGTATCGATTTTAGAAAGATTAATAAAGTTACTAAGAAAGATCATTATCCTTTGCCCTTTATTGATCAAATGCTTGAGAGGATGTCCAAAATGACTCACTTTTGCTTCCTTGGTGGTTATTCTGGGTTTTCTCAAATTTCTGTGAAAGCATAGGACCAAGAGAAAACTACTTTCACTTGTCCTTGTGGTACTTATGCTTATAGGCGTAAGCCTTTTGGTTTATGTAATGCTCCTGCTACCTTTCAGAGATGTATGTCTGCTATCTTTCATGGTTTTTGTGAAGAAATTGTGGAGGTTTTCATGGAAGATTTTTCCGTCTATGGAACTTCTTTTGATAACTGTTTGCACAACCTTGATAAAGATTTACTGAGATGTGAAGAAACCAACCTTGTTCTTAATTGGGAGAAATGTCATTTCATGGTTAATGAAGGGATTGTTCTTGGTCACAAGATCTCTGAAAGAGGCATTGAAGTTGATAGAGCCAAAACTAAAGCAATTGAGAAGATGCCTTGTCCTAGAGATATCAAAGGTATTCGTAGTATCCTTGGTCATGTTGCTTTCTATAGGAGGTTTATTAAAGATTTCTCAAAAATTTCAAAGCCCCTTACTAATCTTCTTCAAAAATATGTACCTTTTGTTTTTTATGATGATTGTAAGGAAGATTTTGAAACTTTGAAGAAGGCTTTGACAACTGCTCCTATTGTCCAACCACCTGATTAGAGTTTGCCTTTTGAAATCATGTGTGATGCTAGTGACTTTGTTATGGGTGCTGTCCTTGGACAACATGTTGACAAAAAGCTGAATGTTATTCATTATGCTAGTAAGACTCTGGATGCTGCTCAAAGGAATTATGCTACTACTGAAAAAGAATTCTTAGCTGTAATCCTTGGTTGTGATAAGTTTAGACCTTATATTGTTGATTCTAAGGTTACTATTCATACTGATCATGTTGCTATTAAGTACCTTATGACAAAGAAGGACGCTAAGCCTAGGCTTATTAGGTGGGTGTTGCTTTTGCAAGAGTTTGATTTGCATATTATGGATAGGAAAGGTGCTGATAATCCTATTGCTGATAATTTATCTCGTTTGGAAAACATTTCTTTTGACCCATTGCCTGTTAATGATAGTTTTCCAAATGAGCAGTTGGCTGCAATAAGGGTAAGTCCGCATGAAAGTCCTTGGTATGTTGATTATGCTAACTTCATTGTTTCCAAGTATTTGCCTCCAACCTTTACAACTTAGCAAAGAAGGAAATTCTTTTATGATCTAAGGCATTACTTCTGGGATGACCCACACTTATATAAAGAAGGAGTAGATGGTATTATGTGAAGATGTGTTCGAGAATTTGAACAACAAGAGATATTGAGAAAATTTCATGGCAGTGCTTATGGAGGACACCATGCTGGGGATAGGACCGCACAAAAGGTTTTACAATCTGGATTTTATTGGCCTACCCTTTTTAAAGATGCAAGGAAGTTTGTCTTATCGTGTGATGAATGCCAATGAGTAGGTAACATCTCTAGACGCAATGAAATGTCTATGAATTATTCTCTTGTTACTGAACCTTTTGATTGTTGGGGATTTGACTTTATGGGGTCTTTTCCTCCTTCAAAGGGGTATACTCATATTCTTGTTGATGTTGACTATGTTACAAAGTGGGTGGAAGCCATACCTACAAACAGTGCTGACGGTAAGACCTCTTTGAAAATGCTTAAAGATGTCATTTTTCCTAGGTTTGGTGTGCCTAGATATCTCATGACTGATGGAGGCTCTCATTTTATTCATGGGGGTTTTAGAAAAACTCTCGCTAAGTACGATGTAAACCACAGAATTCCTTCAGCTTATCACCCCCAAACTAGTGGGCAAGTAGAACTTTCCAATAAGGAAATTAAATCTATCTTAAAGAAGACTGTCAATAGATCTAGAAAAAATTGGGCTAAAAAGTTGAATGACGCTTTGTGGGCTTATAGAACTGCTTATAAAAATCCTATGGGGATGTCTCCTTACAAAATGGTCTATGGGAAAGCTTATCACTTGCCTTTAGAATTAGAACACAAAGCTTATTGGGCAGTGAAAGAGTTGAATGGATATTTTAGACTTGCTGGTGAGAGAATACTGCTAGATTTAAGTAATCTAGATGAGTGGAGAGGTGAAGCTTATGAAAATGCTAGGCTCTTTAAGGAAAAAGAAAAAAGATTGCATGATAGGAGAATTCTAAAAAGGGAATTCCATGTTGGTGAGAAAGTTCTTTTGTATAGGTCTCATCTCAGATTTTTTGCAGGAAAACTACTCTCAAAATGGGAAGGACCTTTTATTATCAAGGAAGTATAGCGCTCAGGTGCCATCAAAATCTCTTGTCTAAAGGATGACACAACACAGGTGGTTAATGGGCAAAGACTAAAACATTATATTTCTGGAGATTCTTATAATGAAGATGTGGATGTTATTTGAATGGCGACTCCAGAGGAATTTATCAGAAACCAAACACCAGAGTCTACAGAGTTCGTCTTTGAATAGGTAAAAGTGGTGAAAATAGAAGGTTCGTGAAACTCCAATCTTTTTATATGTTTGATGTTTTTAATACATAAGGGAAGTTACGAGACGGAATTGAAGAGGAGACATAGCCCAGGGTGGACACACCCACCCCAGGCGCGGGCCCAGCCTGGCCACGCCTGAGGGGGGTGTTCCCCCCTCGAACTCCTCCCCCGCCTCGTTTCCGTGTCAAAACCTTCCTTATGCATTGAAACTTCGTAATATATAACCCCCCAGATCCCCCCGGGGTTCTTGTATCGAGTTCTCGTCGTGTTTTTGTTTGAATCTATTTCTATCAGGTAAATTCTCAGATTTGGATCCTCATTGCCTTCCTCTGGATCACCCACAGAGGATTCCTCTGCGGACATCCTCAACACATACATGTATGAGTTGAGGATTCACCCCAAAGAGCTGATTCTCAAAGATGGGATGATACAGATGAAATAAGTTCAAGGCCCCAAAGGAGAAGGCAGTCTGGAAGACAAGATGGAAGCGTTGGAGCAGGAAGTTTTCAAGTACAAGAAGATGGCAGAACGCGAAGTGGATGTTATTCACAAGATAAGTTCAGAACTCATCACCAAGCACGAGGGAGAAGTTGCTGAGATCCGAGAAGAGATCTTCTCACTTCGTCAGACTACCAACCAATTGTAAGCATAGCTCTACGACATACAAAATCAAAACTGTGAGTATGAGGCTAGATTTGATCACATAAGTTCGGCTGCTAGTTTCAGGATTGCAGAGACTAGGACATCCTTTTTGGATGGGGATCCTCTGCCCTGGAAGCTTTATGATGACAATAGAACACCACCACCACCAAAGCAGTAATTCGTCATCAGGTTTGGCATCCCCTTGGCTTGTTCCAAGCTTGGGGGAGTGCCGCGGTATCACCACCATTATCTTTTATCTTTTACCTTTTTAGTGGATTCATATCTGTGGTAGGGAAGTTATCTTATAGTTTGGTTTGCATGTGGAAGTATCTCTCCTTTAGTTGATTATCTATGTATCCCTTGGTGCGAGTGTCTTTATTGAATATTAATGAGAAGTCTTATCTTTTACTTTTTGCACTTCTTATTTTAGTTTGCAATCTCTATTATATGATGGATCTTGTTGATCAGTATTAGCACCAGTTTGGGAGCATCAAGTAACTCTAAATTGGTTTTGGCAAACCAAGTTCTGGTCAGTAGCAACAATTTTTGAGGTTTGAAAGAAAAAGGGAAAGAAAAGGCTTACAGGTATTTGGTATCATTTGTTTTCTTTCTTGTTGGCTCATAAGCTTAGTATTATTTATTTAAGATCTTTTGTATCCTCAAGGAAGATTGCATGTTTGGCTTTATTACTTGTATGTTTGCTTGTTTCTTTCAACTCTCTTGCTTGCTACCCGGCCTTGCTAGCCAAAAACTTGTTTTGAGAAGGCATACTTATCATGTTTCCAAACCCCTTTGAACAAAAAACTTTTGCCACTTGTGTCGACCAAATCTACCTAGTACCTATTTCTATTCCAAGCAAATTCTCAAGCTTCATATACCTTCCGAATTAAAAATTATTTTGTTATGTGAAAACTAGTTAGTAAAGCTCTCACTAACTTGATGGCACACTTTATTTTCTTGCCCCTAATAGACTTGAACCATTGTGGACATTGAAGTTGTATATGCTTGCATCTATACATTGGAATTAGCAGAACCGTGCTGTCACGGGTAACGTTTTCAACATAGCACTTGTACTCTATACATCGTTGATATCGTGCTCTTTTGTCTATGGATGTCAATGTGTGAAATAAAAGGGGAACTTGTGAGTCCATCGAGTTTGTACTTTGTGTTAGAGAAATGACTGGTCCGCTAGCCTAAGCCATGCCTAATCATGGTGGAAACTTGAAGCACCACCATAGTGAGCATTTTGTGAAGCATCCTCAATAAAAAAACTATACACATAGTAAATAAAAAAATTGCTGAGATGCTCATTGTCTGCTTACCTTGTCATTTTGGTTATGGGAAAGCTCCTGTACCATGTGAAAGGGGTAACCCTTGGCGGTTCTCAATGATATGCAAGTACTTATAATGACAAGAACTTGCCTGGGCCCAAAGTTGATGTAGCATGAGGAGTGACCCTCATATTCAAGGGACATGAGATTGCGAACTTATATTTCGTCAAGCATATGCTCCATCTTTGTTCACCTTAACCTTAATCATCTCAAGATTCTTATGATAGGGGCAATGAGGGCTCAAAGCTAGTAAGTACCATAATCTTTTGGAAGCTCTTTATGACTTGTAATCCTTGCTTCCCTCTATGAAGGAACCTTTCTCCCATTTCCAAGTTGAGTAAGTAAACCTACTTCTTCTCTATCTCTAGCAAGCATTTGAGTTGTTGTGTTTCAAGTATTCATATGGTGATTTATTCAATCATGTTATTTATCTTCCTTGTTTGCACAAAACTCTTATATATTGAGTATTACTTTGAAAGCCTTCACTTATGAAGAACCTTTTTGAGCAAAGAGTTCTCCTGTTTTGAAACTTCTACAAAAAAAATTACGAAACTGTTTGCCAGGTGTTCTCTAACCAAGAACAAGTTTGCCAATTCTAATTATGATTTATCTTTATGCATCTCTATTGTGACTGATGTACTTGGTTGCAAGCCAAGTTATATAATGGTGAGATGCTTTCTTCTATGAGCTGTGCAATGGTAAGTGTGATGCTTCTTGTTTGTATTCTTTTATCGACACTTCACTCCATAAACTTGTGGACATGTTTACTGAGCTCAGTTTTCGCTTGGGGACAAGCGAAGTCTAATCTTGGGTGAGTTGATACGCCCAATTTGCATCACCATTCTATATCATAATTTACCTCTATTCATTGATATTTGTCTTATTATGAGGTATTACTTATGGCTTTTCATCTGTTTATGCATGTTGGATGATTCTTGGAGGATGGACTGCCGGAGTCTGGATTCTCATGGAAAATAAGGCGTTTCGGTGCAATTTTGCGAAGATCATAAAAATACCAGAAAAATATGGAAACATATTATTTTACCAGAGGACGAAGGAAGCCAGAAGGAGGAGTGAAGGGGGGCTGCAGGGGGCCCACACCCCTAGGCGCGGGCCCACCTGAGGCCGCACCTAGGGCAGGTGTGGCCCACCTTCCCGGCCTCCGACTCTCCCCCTTCGCCTATATCTTCCCTACGGAACTGTAAACCTCGAGGGGCGACCACAGATAGATTTCCGCTGCCTGTGGGGGGCAAAAAACACCGAGAGAGAAAGATCTCTCCGACAGACAGATTTCTGCCGGGGGATTTCCTTCCCGGAGAGGGGAGACCGTTGCCATCAACACCATCATCAATCTAGGCTTCATCGGGATCATCGTCATCATCCACACCATCATCTCCACCAGCACCATCATCACTACTGCGTCTTGATGGAACAATTGTGTTGGATATTGCTTTAGTTCTTAGGAGAAACTTTCCCGTTGTTAATTACTATTGTAGTTGATGCTTGTGAGTAGAACCATTGGATTATTGTTTATGTTCAGATTGTTATCCATTACCATGTCATCTTTGATCTTGATCCATATGATGTCTTGTGAGTAGTTCGTTGTGTTCTTGAGTACATGGGAGAAGTCATGTTGTTAGTAGTGAATCTGTGTTGAGTTATTATTCAATGATTTAGTATTTAAGTTGTGGTGCTATTCTTCTAGTGGTGTCATGTGAATGTCGACTACATTACACTTCACCATTTATGGACCTAGGGGGATGCATTGTGTATTTGGCTACTAATTGTGGGGTTGCCGGAGTGACAGAAACCTGAACCCCTGTTAGGACACCTTTGCACAAGGGAGTGTAGGATCTCAGAGTTTAAGGCTATGGTTAGATTTATATCTTAATTACTTTCCTGTAGTTACGAATGTTTGCAGGGGGTTTAATCACAAGTATGTATTAGTCCTAGGAAGGGCGGTATGTTAGCACAGGTTCACCCACACAACACTTACGAATGCCAAAGAAGAGTACTCAGTTATTTGAAGCGAAAGCACTTGATAGAATTCCCATGTGTCCTCGAGAACGTTTGGTCCTTATAAGTATTTCCACTGGCTTATCCTTTGCTAAGAAAGGATTGGGCCACTTGCTCCGTTTGTTTACTGTCTTTGTTACTTGCTCTTTGTTTTGTTGCCTTGTCAGAAAACCACTAAAAACCCGTTTGCTAAGTATTCACAGGGATTTCCTGCTCCATACCACTGTTCAGCACCTTCTGCTCCTTGTTGGGATCGACACTCCTATTTATCGAAAGTACTACGACACACCCCCTATACTTGTGGGTCATCACTCATGCTTAATTTCACCCTACCGGCGGTAGAGGTGGATCCAAATGCGTTGAATCCAATGAGGAGGCCAAGCAACATGCCGATGCCATGCAACCGAAGGTCAAGGAGTGGGCTCTTAATAACATGTCCCAGCAATTCACCAACTGGAAGAAAAGATTTCACCTTGACTTTATCGTGAAAAAGAAGACTCCGGATTTCAAGGGTCAGTATGAGAAGATAAAACCATTCTGGGAGGAGTTTGTGGACTACAAGAGATCAGCGGTAGCTCAGAAAAGGTCTGAAAAGAATAAGAAAAATGCTGCTAACAAGAAGTATCACCATACTATGGGGCAAGATGGCTACAGGGCTGGCATTCCTAAGTGGAAGAAACTTGAGGATGACCTGCATGCTAAAGGGGTCTTCCCAAAGACAACCGATTGGATCGAATGCGCAAAGAATTGGTTTTACGGGCATGGGGGCATGTTGGAATCAGAAGGGAATTGTATATATAACATAAGACATAAATAAAACCCCTTGCCCATCGAGAACATAAGAAATGCATTAAAGGCTATTGAAGAGGGGAAGTTCATTCTCGATAGAGAGAATGACGAGCTCACACTCGCCCTTGGGAATCCGGAACACGAAGGACAAACACGAGGCACAATAGGCTCCCGACAATGGAGCATTGGGTTTCCCGCAGACATGGAGAAATATCCTGATAAAAGCAGTAAGAGGAGAAAGGACAAGGAGGAAATTGAATAAAATATCCTGGCAGACCGGATGCGTAATATTGAAGAACAATTAAAGCGGCAGCAAGATCAAATTGACGCACTTAACCATCAAGGTACTACTGGCCCATCTCAGCGGCACATGGTAGAACCTGCATTCAATGCTACCGGCCTATCGAAAAATCAGAAAAGCAGTGTGGCTTCCATAGAGGTCCCGGGTGATGACGATGATGATGGTGCACCAATGATGGCTCATGTTGGCTACCCAGTGGATGATATCACGGATACGACACATCGTGAGCTACATGTCAAAGTTATGAACATAACAATGAAGGTGGCAGTCGGCTATGCCTTACCAATTGGACCTGAACCAACTTACCATTGTTGTCTGGTTCCACAGGGATATGCTATTGTCGTGGTGGATGAAGTTATCCAGTGATTTCACCAGTTGAAGTCTTACTACCCTGCAGGCGAAGGGGATGTGATTGAACTGGGAGAAGCAACAAACGTCACCATTTTATGGCGAAAGGAATATATCGTGCTTCCAAATCAGACGCTAAGGCCATCTTCGCCGCCGCCTCACCCATCTCCGCCAGCAGAACAGTCGTCTCTGTTGCCTCACCCGTCTCCAGCGCAACAGTCGTCTCCAGCGCAGCCGGCTTAGGAAAAAAAGCGTAAGACTACCACCGCTAATCTGCGCAGTGGTAAGCGATCACCGACACGTAAACAAGAGCCTCTACCAAAAGTACCAAAGGTTTCTCCCAAGAGAGCTTACGACCATACTCCAGAGTAGACTACAGCTATCGTCGAGGCGGAACGACCGAGTTTTTTGCTAAACTGAAGCGGCCAAAAGAGCCAGAGTTCCCCAGCACCAAAGAAGATAAAGCTCGAGTGCTCAAAATTCTAAAGTCCCTTCACCAACCCGAGCCAAAGCTGTCATCAGACTATGAGCGCTCTATTCTCAAGTCACATGCGACACAGAAGCTGTCGAAGAGCAGTAGTACAAGCGGGAAATCAGTTCCCCAGCTCGGAGAACAAAAAAACAATCATTCCCCCCGCTCAAGGTGATTTCGCATACCAATGTGCAGTTAAGCAATTATGCGGTCGAAAAGCAGTATGATACAGAGTTAGTTGCACTGTACGAGAAGCGGCCGCTGCTCAAGGTATAAGTATTGCTAAATACTTATCCTAGTTAGAGTACTTCCCCACGACTGAAGTAGCATACAAATACCAGTACGGAAATTCTCTCATCAAACCTGAGGTGGTCACGAATCTACCAACAAAAATGCGAAGATTGCATAACTTGTACATGGATGCCTCAAAGGTTGGGACAAACTGGATAATGCTGGGAGTTAAAAAAGAGCATTAAGGGAAAGGAGATGACGTGATAATGATTAAATTTGTTGAACTATTTCAGTTATTCAATCAAGACGCCATCGATAAATCGATTGTCAGGGCCTATTGTCTGTAAGTACTTATTCTGTAATTAAGTCTCTAGCTTGCTCACCTCTTTTATTGCATGTATAATCATACTCACTATATTATGCAGATTGAAGATTCTCGAATGCAAAAGAGGAAAAATCTATGACATTGGGTTCATTGACCCATATTGGGTTCATTGACCCATATTGGGTTCATGAAGCTAATCTCAAAGAAAGAACCAAGGATACAGAGGATAATATTGTGCGTGCATTAAGGTTTCAAGAAACTAAAAGGAAAATACTATTTCCTTACATCTTCGGGTGAGTCTTATTGTCTTGTACACATTCTATTTCGCTTACTCGATATTAAGTTTATAATTGATGAGTGTTATGTGTGCGCAGCTTCCACTATATTCTGCTAATCATTCAACCTGACAAAGGGCTGGTACAAGTCACGGAGTCAAAACATAAACCCCTTGAGTAGTGAGTGGACAGGCAGATGATGCTCCAACGGTAATTTTAATCATTATGGCATTATATCGGTAACTTTCATGAATTTCCTGATATCAAGTAATTAATAAATCCTTTTATTCATTTTCTTTGTTGGGCAGCGCTTAAAAACGGTTCACCAACAAGACTAGGGGTGTTCGGAAAGAGGAGCTTACATTTGAATCACCAGATGTAAGTACTACTAGCTAGATCCACGCATCTGTTTGATTCTAGTTTCGATACAATTATCATGCTTGATTATTATTTTGATTGAACTATGTTCTCGTAAAGTGCCTAACGCAGGGATCCGGGAATAATTTATGTGGATACTATATTTGCGAGTTCATCCGTCGGACGTGTTGTGAGAATGGCAGAAATTTAGAACAACTTCACGTATGTAAACAATATATGTTGACTCCTTTATGTGTTTTTTATCACCATCAATTATGTTTAATTTTATTTATATATGTTGACTCCTTTAAATTAGATCAAACGGCTACGAGATGGTCTTCTGCAACAGGATCGCGTACGAGCAATTCAAGAGGAATTGGCAGGATTCTTAGATACAGTGGTCCTAAACCCAAAAGGGGAATACTATGTGAAGTTTAATATAAGGCAATAGGGACCGTAAAAAGAGATTATTTTGTATATATATATGCATGAAACTCGTGTATCGATGTAATATGTTCGACACTTTGATATCTATATTCATGAAGATGTTGTGTAATATAATGGTTTCTTCATTGATGAGTGCAAAACACAAAATAAAAAGGAAAACAATAAATAGAAAAAAATGAATTCTCTGTCGCGGCACAAAAAGTGGGAAAAATGATGTCGCGGCAAAAAATAGTGGCCAAAATGAATTCTCTGCCGCGGCACAGAAAGGGCCAAATTGCTGCCGCGGCAGAGAAAGATCTATCCCAGTTCGTTTTATGAACCGAGACGGATGCTCCTCCCCTGCGTGCGCCAGGCAGCGGCCATGTGGAGCCTCTTTTGTCCTGGTTCGTAGCTCCACCGGGACTAAAGGTTGGGGGATTTAGTCCCGAATGCCTGATACGTCCAATTTGCATCACTATTCTATATCATACTTTGCCTCTATTCATTGATATATGCCTTATTATGAGGTGTTACTTATGTCTTTTCCTTTGTTTTTGCATGTTGGATGATTCTTGGAGGATGAACTGCCGGAGTCAGGATTCTGATGGAAAAGGAGGTGTTTTGATGCAATTTCGCGAAGATCAGGAAAATACCAGAAAAATATTGGAAAAATATATTTTCCTAGAAGACGAAGGAAGCTAGAAGGGGAGGCGTAGCTGGGCCACAGGGGGCCCATAGCCCCCTAGGCGCAGGTTCCCCCTAGGCCCCGCCTAGGGTAGGTGTGGCCCACCTGGCCGACCTTTGACTCCGCCCTCTTTCCTATATCTTCCTGACGGAACCCTAATACTGGGTTAGCAACCACAGATAGATTTCCGCCCCCTCTACAGGGCGGAAAACACCGAGAGAGAAAGATCTCTCCGGCAGATAGATTTCTGCCTAGGAAATTCCTTCCCGGGGAGGGGAGATAGTCGCCATCAACACCATCGTCAAGCTAGACTTCATCGGGATCATCATCATCATCCACACCATCATATCCACCAGCACCATCATCATTACTCCATCCCGCTATAACAATCGTGTTGAATACTTGCATAGTTCTTAGGGGAAACTTTCCCGATGTTGATTACTATTGTAGTTGATGCTTGTGAGTGGAACCATTGGATTATTTTTTATGTTTAGATTGTTATCCATTACCATATAAACTTTGATCTTGAGTAATATGATGTCTCGTGAGTAGTTCGTTTAGTTCTTGAGGACATGGGAGAAGTCATGTTGTTAGTAGTGGATTTGTGTTGAGTCATTATTCAATGGTTTAGTATTTAAGTTGTGGTGCTATTCTTCTAGTGGTGTCATATGAACGTCGACTACATGATACTTCACCATTTATGGGACTAGGGGAATGCATTGTGTATTTGGATACTAATTGTGGGGTTGTCGGAGTGACAGAAACCTGAACCCCCGTTAGGACACCTTTGCATAAGGGAGTGTAGGATCTCAGAGTTTAAGGCCGTGGTTAGATTTATATCTTAATTACTTTCCTATAGTTGCGGATGCTTGGAAGGGGTTTAATCACAAGTATGTATTAGTCCAAGTAAGTTCGGTATGTTAGCACAGGTTCACCCACACAACACTTACAACACCAAATAAGAGTACTCAGCTATTTGAAGCGAAAGCACTTGACAGAATTCCCACATGTCCTCGAGAAGGTTTGGTCCTTATAAGTATTTCCACCGGCTTGTCCTGTGCTAAGAAAGGATTGGGCCACTTGATGTGTTTGTTTGTTGTATTTGTTACTTGCACTTTGTTTTGTTGCTTTATTAGAAACCACTAAAAATCTGTTTGCTAAGTATTTACAGAGAGTTCCTGCTGTAGGGGTTCGTAGCATGGAAAACAAAAAAAATCTACCGCATGCAAACAAACAAGCCAAGATATATCTACTAGATTGTAGCAACGAGTCGATAGAGGAACTCACCCTCGAAGATTCCAAAGTGTTTAACGAGAGCAGATTCTCGTGGGTGATGTAGTCGTACTCTTGCCGATCTCAAGATGGCGTAGACGATCCTTCCGGTGTTATGCGTTCGGCGCTTCCATGATCGGTCACATGTTCGGTGCTCGATGAAGACCTTCCTCTCCCTTGTTCCAAAGCAGGCGGAGGTTGTAGCACTCTCCTCGCGATTCCGGCTGAGATGACTGGCACCGAAGTAGAGGGGAGATCTCGCAGGGCTTCGCCTTAAGCCGGAGCGAGTATGGTGGACTATGAGAGATCCCTTGGCTATCTAGGGTTTAGAGGGCACCAAGGGAGGAGCCTAGCCGGCGGCTAGGGTTAGGGTTCACCCCAACTCGGCGAGTTGGTGGTGCCCTAGGCGGCGGCAGTAGGGGGTGGTGGCGCCGTCGGCTTAGGGCTAGGGTTTGGGTGGTGTTGGGTGTAGGGAAGAGTGGGCACCCCTGCCCCTTCTTTTATAGGTGGGAGGGCGCCGGCCAAGGGGAGTGAGTCCTCCCCCAAGTCGGCCTCCTTGGCCGGCGGGTGGAGGGAGAGGAACTCCTCCCCAAGTAGGTTTCCTACTCTCCCTCCACCAAGCAAAACTGTCGTTTGACTTTTCAAACTAGGATTTGATTTATCCCTTTATTTTGCTCAGCCATGATACCTAGTACATGATGCAACCATTCCACATTGTCATGACACATTCATGTACCCTTCCCCTCCGGAGTGCCGGACCTTCCGGAACCTTCTAGAACATTCCCGATGAAAACACAGGAATCATTCCCCAACTCCGAAACAAGACTTTCCTTATATGAATCTTATTCTCCGGACCATTCCGGGTCTCCTCGTGATATCCCGGATCGTATCCGAGACTCCGAACAACATTCGGTCTCTTACTCATCATTCCATAACTACTCAACAACATTGAATCCTTAAGTGTGTCTCCCTACGGTTCGTGAATTATGCGGACATGATCGAGACACTTCTCCGAACAATAACCAATAGAGGAATCTGGAAATTCATATGGCTCCCACATATTTCTCCGATTACTTTGCGATAGAATGAACCACTTACATACTATACCAATTTCCCTTTGTCTCATGATAGTTTACTTATCCGAGGTTTTAATCGTCGGTATCTCTGCATACCTAGTTCAACCTCGTTACCGATAAGTACTCTTTTCTCGTTCCCATGGTATGTGATCTCTTGTGAGCCATTAACATGCTTGCAAGCTAATTGGATGACATTCCACCGAGAGGGCCCAGAGTATATATATCTGTCATATGGATGGACAAATCCCACTCTTGATCCATGTGTCTCAACCCATACTTTCCGAACACTCAATGCCACCTTTATAGCCACCCAGTTACGTGTGGTGTTTGATGTCATCAAAGCATCCTTCCGGTGATGGTGATAAGCATGATCTCATGGTCGAAGGAATTAGGTTACTATGTATCAGAAAGCTTATAGAAATTGAACTATTAAAATGACTTGATCTTTATGCTACGCTTATCTATAGGAGTATGTACATCATACCATTCTCCTAATGATATGATCTTGTTGTTAATAACATCTCAATGTTCATGATAGGGAAACCACAATCATCTATTAACCAACAAGCTAGTATTATGAAGAGGCTTTACTAGAGACTCTAATTTAGTTTACAAATCACACAAGTATTAATGTTTCCTGGTCAATACTATTATAGCATGAATGTAAACATTTATCATAAACACAAAAATATAATAATAACTACATTTATTATTGCCTCTAGGGAATATCTCCAACACCTGCTCCATACCACTAGTCAACACCTTCTGCTCCTCATTGGAATTGACACTCCTATTTTTCGAAAGTATTGCGATACACCCCCTATACTGGTGGGTCATCAAGACTATTTTCTGGCGCCGTTGCCGGGGAGTGAAGCACTATTGAAGAGTGGAACTGGTAAAGGAAACTTTTACTGTGAGTATTGATTTTGTTTCTGTTTGTTGCTTTGTTTCCAATATGGATAACCCACTTGGTTTTCTATTTAGGAAAACTACTACCACTGTTAGGGTAGTAGATGAACCACCACCTATTGTGATAGATCTTTTTAAGATACCTACAAGTATTGTTGATCGTGTTATGGATAATTATTATTTAGGGGATGGAACTCTCCATCCCGGTGATCATTTGCTTTTTATCCTTGAATTATGCGGGTTTTTTAAGTGTGCAGGTATCACAACTGAATAGGTGAAAAAGAAGTTACTTTCCATATTCTTGAAAGGGAGAGCTAAAGAATGGTATAAGGTGCTGAAGAATGGCAATCCATGGAATTGGAGGAGATGGCATCTCTCTTCTATTCTAAATTTCATCCTCCTAGTGAGATTCATAAGGATAGAAATCTGGTATATAACTCTTGGCCTCGTGATGGAGAGATTACAACTCAAGCTTGGGGAAGATTGAAGTTACTAATGCTTAAATGTCCTATTCATGAACTCCATAACAATATTATTATCAACAACTTTTATGCTAGGCTTTATCTTCATGATAAAGATTTACTAGATGCTTCTTGTGCTGGATCATTCACACGTATGAAGGAAGAAGCTAAATGGGATCTCCTGGACCGTATTCAAGAGAACACTGAAGTTTAGGAAAATAACAAATGAAGGAAGTCAGGTATGAACTATGATTATGAATGCATTAAATCTTTTATATGAACTGATGGCTTCTATGATATAATCTGACACCAGGAAGTATATATGGGCTACACAAAAAAAAATATTTACGACACAACCAAACTAAGCTGATCCAGGATAGAAGCAGAAAACGTGCATAAGAACTACGACATGATAGAAAAAAAACATCACCAAAAACCTCGTTAGCAAGAATAAAAAACACAAAAGCAACTTATAACTTGGGACTTTTTTTAACCGAGCCATGCATGTTTTCAAAATCGAAGCCATTGGATCACTTCATCATTCGGGCAAGCAGAGAACCAAGATATGTCTAAATGGAAGTTTACAAAATTAAACCGTAGCATTCTCAAATTGTCGCGAAACTAAGTAAATTTCTCTCATTCTCAAATGCTTTCTTCACCGGAAATATCCACCTTCACTATACCACTTCGTTTTGAAAGACTTAGGCACCACTCGAAGAGAAATTCTTTTGTTGGCTGGTAATGAGAAACAAACGATGTTTAGCGGACATATACAGTAAAAAACAAGCCATGTTGAAGGCATCTGGTGATTGAGAGAAGCGGATCCGGTTAAGCATTATTTTATGTGTACACGAGTCCGAGGGAGGAGAGGAGCTGACGTTCTCCTTGTTTATTCAATACAAGTTTTAGAGTGGTTGGCATTTTTAATAACCATCGATCCATCTCGATCTAACGGTTAATAAATGACGGCACAAATCCGACGGCACCAGACAGTATATCTTCAATAATGCCTGGAAATGAATCGTTGATCATGGTGTATGAACAGTCATGAGCTGTTGCATTCCGCAGGTTTCTCTATTTTTCTAGCTTTGTTCCGGCGCCTCCGCCTGCTTGTTCCATGATGAGCAGCGTTTTGAAAGGAAACTTTAAAAAAGTGACAAGTCTAAATATATTCACACATAGAACTGTTCTCATTTCGGATGATTATACGCTCTCATAGAAGAAAATTCTAACCGTACCCGGTGAAAAAAATAAGGAAAACGATACATCTAACCCGGAGCTAATTTTTTTTAAATAATACATTTTTTTATTCATTTTCACAAATAATACGCAAATTGAGCAATTTTCATTTCTGTCCGTCGTCCGTTCAACGGACGACAGAGCTCCTTCGTTGGTTGCGCGGATGATAGATGGGTTCGTCCTTTGAGCAGACGATACAGGTCTGTCGTCCCTTAAAGAGACGACATGATCTGTCGTCCTTTGAGCAGCCGACGCCCAGTGCTCCCGCCGCTAAATAATCTTCGCTAAATAATCGTCCGCTCCTCGGCAATCCTTCGCGCCGATTTTTCCCGCCAGTACTCCCCGCCATTTTTTCCCGCCGTTACTCCCCGCAAATTTTTCACGCCAGTAATCCCCGCCCTTTGTTCCCACCACGACTTTCCGCCCTCTTTTTCCCGCCACGACTTTCCGCCCTTTTTTCCCGCCTATTCGGTTCGGTGCCTCTATAAATCTAGGCAACGGGATGTATCATTTAACCCAGTTCATCTCTTCCTCCTCTTACTCTCTCATTTCCCTCTCTCCTTTTGCTCTCGCATTTTCCTCCACTCCTCTCCACTATGACCGACGCGTCTCCCTGGCCTGTAGATATGTCCATTGGGCTTTTCTTCATAGCTAGAACTGTTGAGATAGGCGATAAACCAGCCGACTGGGATACGTTGGTATCGAACCATGATGCTCTCACTAGTGGAAACGCGGGCTTTTGTTGATCCCGAAAATGGGCTTTAACACCGGTTCTTCTACGAACCGGTGTTAAAGGGGGGGCCGTACCAGCGTGGCCTCTGCGGCATTAAAGGAGCCCCCCCTTTAACACCGGTTCGTGCCACGAACCGGTGTTAAAGGTCCCTCCACCAGTGGCCTTCACCCCTTTAACACCGGTTCGTGGCGAACCGGTGTTAAAGTGAAACTATATAAGACACCACCCAGCCCACACACCCCACTCTTCCATTCTTTCACATTTTGGAGCCTAGCAAGAGGGTGTGAAGAGTGCTAGTTTGTGTTTTTTTATATGCACTAGAGGTGTTCGGTGAAATGCCCGAGAGCTCAAAATAAGCTTTCTTGTTACTCTTTCCGTCTCGGTCGAGGTCGGCAACTATAGTTTCATGTGTCATTGATGTACTATATATATAAATGGTCATCTCCCTATTATTTTTTTGATACTACATATTAATGCAGATGAATCGGCAATGGATGTACGGTGACCGCCGCACTTTCGAGTACATTACGGGCCTTCAAAATTTCATCGTTGTGGCTAATGCAAACCGTGGTCACAATGGTTTTATGTGTTGTCCGTGTGTTCCTTTGTCGAACAAGAAAGACTACTCAAATACCAGAACCATTCACGCCCACCTTGATCTGGTTTCATGCCCAGCTATAATTGTTGGACCAAGCACGGAGAAAAAGGGTTGTGATGGAAGACAACGAAGAAGAAGAGGATGATGAAAACTATCATAATATGTATCCTGAATATGATGATAATGCAACGGAGGTAGATAATGAAGATCAAGAGGGAGCACATGGGCCCGATGACGATCTTGGTCGGGCCATTCTTGATGCAAAGGAAGAATGTGAAACTGAAAAGGAGAAGGAGAAAGTGGAGCAGATGTTAAAGGATCACAAAACATTGTTGTATCCAACTTGCGAAGATGGCCACAAAAAGCTAGGTGCCACCTGGATTTGCTGCAATGGAAGGCGGAGAATGGTGTGACAATAGCATTTTCAAAGTTGTTGGTAAAATGAAGAATCTTCTTCCAAGAAATAATGAGTTACTGACGGTACATACCAAGCAAAGAAGGTTATCGCCCTCTAGGATTAGACGTGCGGAAGATACATGCCTGCATTAATGTTGCATCCTCTACCGCGGTGAGAAGTACGAGAATTTGGATGCATGCCGGTATGCCTTTGCTGCGGTATAAGATCGAACGAGGCGATCTGGCGATGTTGAGGCGAGGCCCCTAGGAAGAAGGTTCCCGCCAAGGTTATGTGGTATGCTCCTATAATACCACGGTTAAAAGCGTCTCTTGAAATAAAGAGCATGCCAAGTTGTTGCGATGGCACATGGAAGACCGTAAGAAAGACGCGATGTTGAGACACCCGATGGGTCACGGTGGAGAAAAGTCGGCGAGAGTACCGGACTTTGCGTGGCGCAAGGAACTTAAGGTTTGGTCTAAGTACGACGGCATGAATCCTTTTGGTGAGCAGAGCTGCAGTCCAGCACCTGGCCTGTGACCTATGTATCTATAACCTTCCTCCTTGGTTGTGTATGAAGAGGAAGTTCATTATGATGCCGTGCTCATCCAAGGCCCGAGGCAACCCGGCAACGACATTGATGTGTACCTAAGGCCATTAGTTGAAGAACTTTTACAGTGGGCCAAACCAGGTGTACGTATGTGGGATGAGCACAAAGGGGAGCCATTTGACCTCTGAGCATTGCTTTTCGTAACCATCAATGATTGGCCTGCTCTTAGTAACATTTCGAGGCGACAAACAAGGGATACAATGCATGCACACACTGTTTAGATGATCTTGAAAGTGTATATTTGGATAAATGTAAGAAGGTTGTGTACCTAGGGTATCGCCGATTTCTTAGAACTGCATCCGATGAAAGAAAGGCAAGCATTTCAAACGTCTGGCGAACCGGAGGAAGCCTCCTCCGTGCGGTGAGGAGGTATTTGGTATGGTCAAGGACCTAGAAGTAATCTTTGGAAAAGGTCTGGCGATCTATCATTCGAATGCGATGCGGACACGCGCCCATGTGGAAGAAGCAATCTATATTTTGGGACCTACCCTATTGGAAAGTCTTAGAGGTCCGCTCTTCAATCGACGTGATGCACGTGACGAAGAATGTTTGCGTGAACCTGCTAGGCTTTCTAGGAGTGTATGGGAAGACAAAAGATACAGGAAGCACGACAGACCAGCAACGTCAAGGCCCTCAAGAGCCTATGCATCCACGAGCGAGAAGGGTAAACGATGCCACTTAACTCCCCGCCTACGCTCTTACCAAAGCGAAGGAAATCTTTTTGAATGTCAAAGCGTTATCAAGGTCCGTCGGCTTCGTCGAATATAAAGGGAATAATAAATATGGCAGAGAAAAAATTCCAAAACCTGAAGTCTCATGACTGCCACGTGATTATGACACAATTGCTTCCGATTGCATTGAGGGGGCTTCTACCTGAAAATGTTCGAGTACCCATTGTGAAGCTATGTGCATTCCTCAATGCAATACCTCAGAAGGTAATCGATCCAGAAAGCCTACCAGGGTTACAAAAAGATGTGGCCCAATGTCTTGTCAGCTTTGAGTTGGTGTTCCCACCATCCTTCTTCAATATTATGACGCATCTCCTGGTTCACCTAGTAGAAGAGATTGCCATTCTCGGTCTTGTATTTCTACACAATATGTTCCCCTTTGAGAGGTACATGGGAGTCTTAAAGAAATATGTTCATAACCGTGCTAGGCCAGAAGGAAGCATCTCCAAGGGCTATGTAACAGAGGAGGTCATTGAGTTCTGTGTTGATTTTATTCACGACCTTAAGGCGATTGGTGTTCCGGAATCACGACATGAGGGAGACGTGGAAAAGGCACCCTAGGATGTAAAGCAATGATATGTAGACGGGCATTCTCTCAATCAAGCACACTACGGTTTTACAAAGATCTATCTTGGTTGCCCGTATATCAATGAACACAAGAATTTAATACGCCTCAAACACCGGGCGATCGATGAATGGATTATAAGTGAACACATGGCGAGTTTTGGCGGTACTGCAAAGACTTCTCACGAATAACACCTGTTGGGGATCAATTTGTACTTGTTGGCGAGGACACCGTCTTGTTGTATGTACTTTCCAAGTGCGAGATAAATGGGAATACATTTTATACGATAGGCCAAGATAAAAGAGCACCAACCAAAGCAGTGGTGTCCGCTCGATGCAGAAGACAATGGGCAAAAGACCACGTATTATGGGTTCATAGAGGAGATATGGGAACTTGACTATGGACCTAATTTTAAGGTCCCCTTGTTTCGATGCAAATGGGTCAAGCTAACGGGAGGAGGGTTGAGGTAGCCAAGAATGCGGAATGACAGCGGTGGATCTCAACAATCTTATGAAGAACTTAGAACCATTCGTCCTAGCCAATGATGTGGCTCGGGTTTTCTATGTGAAGGACATGTCCTCCGGACCAAAAAAGAAAAAATATGCAAGCGAATACATCATATGATGAGCCAAAGCGTCACATAGTTCTTTCGGGAAAATAAACATCGTGGGAATCGAGGACACGACAGACATGTCGAAGATTATAATAAGTTTGATGAAATTCCGCCCTTCACGGAAAACTGACCCAAGCATTCCGTTAAGTAAAGAAGATGCTCCATGGTTACGGTAAGCGATCATAAGGAAGGGCATATGCCAAGAAGTTCATACTCATATTATGTAACTCTAGTTCATGTTTTAATATTAATACATGTCTTGAGTGTTAGTCATGTTTTGTGGATGGACCGAGTATGAGAAGAAGTTGTCCCGATTCGTCGTACTTACCATTAAGATCGATCTCCAAACGCAGCGGTCACATATTAGAGTGCCTCTATGACGTTTCTTGGAGATCTTGGGAGGACTAGGCTCGGCATCTCCACAAAACTGGCCGTGAGTGTCCTGCTCTCGAAACCATCTTGCAGCTTTGTAACTTGTCTAACTAGATCAATACACCGAGAGCTAACTAATTTCACATATTAGGAGTGCCTCTATGACAGTTCTCGGAGATCTTGGGAGGCTGGGCTCGTCCATCTCCTGGCTGGCCGTAGTGGTGTCCCTGCTCGAAAACCATCTTGCAGCTTTGTAACTTGTCTAACTAGATCAATACACCGAGAGCTAACTAATTTCACATATTAGAGTGCCTCTATGACCGATTCGGAGATGCTTGGGAGGCCCAGGCTCATCGGCATCTCCTGAACTGGCCGTAGTGGTGTCCTGCCTCAAAGCGGTGGAGGACTGGACTCACAAGGATGCCTATTTATAGTACAAGCTCGACATAGTGTTGACACTTACAAAATAATGTCGAAACCTCACTATTATTAGTCGGTTGGTGTCTCCAACGGGACTAAAGGTTCATCTTTAGTCCTGGTTGGTGACACCATCCGGGACAAGGTACACGCGACATAATGTCGACATGCACTCACCTCTATTATTAGTCTTGACTCGTGTTTTGTCGGTTGGTGTCTCAACCGGGACTAATTCATCTTTAGTCCCGGTTGGTGTCTCCAACCGACTAAATTCATCCGCCATTTTTTCCCGCCATTTTCTTCCCGCCATTTTCTTCCCGATTCTTCCTGCCATTTTTCTTCCCGCCATTTTCTTCCCATGATTCTTCCCTCCGATTCTTCCGCTAGTTCACTATATATATATATGTAGGGGTTGGCCTCCATTGTCATTGCACATCTCTAGACTCATATCGCAACCTCATCATTCTTTCCCATGGCTTCCACCGTAGCACTAACCCCTGGGAGGCGAGGCGCTTCGCCTCGAACTACCCTTGCCGAATTCTTGTGTCCCGTCGGATTTGGATCTTTGGAGTGTGCAGTTCCTCCTGTCCCTCTAGGTGTGGCGCGGATGGCCATCACGAACCACTACTACTTGAGCTCACGCGGGCAAGGAGGAATCCCGGATGGCATCCCGACTATTTCTCTACTTGGGAAGCCTTCTTCGTGGATCGGCATGAGAGGCGCTCTCGAGCACGAGGAGGACGGCCCACCTCCTCCTAACTTCAACGAGGCCGTCGGCTATGGTGGCGCGGGGACTCTCCAGGCGTCATGGCCTGTGACACCGCCGACTCTAACCCGTCTGCGCTACCCTCAAGTCCAGCCCACGCTACCCTCAAGTCCAGCCAGCGTACTCTCGGAGGTTCAATTACGGTGACCCAGCGGCAATGACGATGGTAATGGCGTCTGACGACTACGATGTAGTATTACAGTGTGGCGAGCATGACTAAATCACTCCAACATTCGAAACAAGTTCGGCCGATTGTTACTTAATCGGCCATGTATCTTAATTTTTTCTTTTATGTATCTTAATTTTCAGTTCGATTCGGCCGATTGTTACTTAATGGCCATGTATCTTAATTTTCAGTTCTTTTTATATATCTTAAAAAGCCCTTTAATGCATGAAATAAGTGTTTATTTATTTTAAAAATTTCATGTAAAGTAAATATAAAAATCATTTACATGAATGGATAGATATTATTTTCTGAAAATTATGATATATTATTCATATTTTTCGAGTTGAAATGAAAAAGATATGAATTTTCTAAATTCATATCATATTTTTGAATTAAAAAGCCCCTTTAATGCATGAAATAAGTGTTTATTTATTTTAAAAAATTCATGTAAAGTAAATATAAAATGATTTACATGAATGGATAGATATTATTTTTGAAAATTATGATATATTATTCATATTTTTACGAGTTGAAATGAAAAAGATATGAATTTTCTAAATTTCATATCGTATTTTTGAATTAAAAAAGCCCTTTAATGCATGAAATAAGTGTTTATTTATTTTAAAAATTTCATGTAAAGTAAATATAAAATGATTTACATGAATGGATAGATATTATTTTTGAAAATTATGATATATTATTCATATTTTTACGAGTTGAAATGAAAAAGATATGAATTTTCTAAATTCATATCATATTTTTGAATTAAAAAGCCCCTTTAATGCATGAAATAAGTGTTTATTTATTTTAAAAATTTCATGTAAAGTAAATATAAAATGATTTACATGAATGGATAGATATTATTTCTTGAAAATTATGATATATTATTCATATTTTTGAGTTGAAATGAAAAGATATGAATTTTCTAAATTTCATATCATATTTTTGAATTAAAAAGCCCTTTAATGCATGAAATAAATGCCCCCCCTTTAACACGGTTCGTGGGCAGGGTGTTAAAGAAATTCAACGCATTTAATGCCCCTTTAACACCGGTTCGTTTGGGAACCGTGTTAAAGGGTTTCATAGCATTTAATGCCCCTTTAACACCGGTTGTTATTGGAACCGTGTTAAAGAAATTCCAGCGCATTTAATACCCTTTAACACGGTTCCAGCCACGAACCGTGTTAAAGGGGTTAACTTCCGCGCACCTTCCTCTTCCTTCTCCCCAGACGGATCGCGCGAGCGCGCCGTCGATCCTCGCCGTCGCTGCCGCCGTCTGCGTCCGCCCTGCGTCCGGCCGTGCAGCGTCGAGCTCACGCCGCCTCTGGCTCCCGTCGACCCAGCTGACGCTCTCGCCCAGACCGCCGTCGCCGACCTCTAGCTAGCACCGCCGCCTCGCCTTCCTCCGCCGGCCGCCTCTGCGCCGCCTCGCCTCTCGGCTCGACCTCGCCTCTGCTGCATCGCCCGGCCTCGCCTCTCGGTAGCGCCCCCTCGTCATGGGAGCCTCGCGTCGCCTCGCCCACACCACCCTCGCCTCGCCTCACGCCATCCCGCGCGATATAAGTAAGGGCATGTTTGATTCAAAGGATTTGTAGGAAATTTGTAGGAAATTTGCACCGTCGAGTATCACCCTAGGAAATTTCCTCTCACCAAAGTGGTGTGTGAGTAGAGGATCTAGCCATCAGGAAACCCGTAGAGGCTCACCGTCGAAGTTTCACCAGGAGCTCTATATTTTTCAAGGCCCTTGGTGTAAAAAAGCCCTAATGACAATATATTGTACATATAACTAGATATATAGACGATATATGTGTCAATTTTATTTGCAAAATATTTAAAAGCATATAACCACACGTTCATAGTCAATAGTTAAGTCAATAGTTAAGATGTCTATAAATAATTGTCAAGCACTAAAGCATTGTGATATTTAGATAAAAAAATAAAAATACTAGGAAAACATAACAAGTGCTCCATGCTAGCGAATACCTCAAAAAAATCAGCCTCCATGATTGATCCATGTGAACACCACTAAAAATAAAAAATATATCCGCCCCTCGAGGCCCACGCGTCAAGCCGCGTTCCAGGCTATGTATATTGTATTGTATGTGTATTGTATATGCAGTAGAACAAGTGGCATATGTGTCTGTATATTTGTATGTGTATGTATATATGTATATTGTATTGTATGTGTATTGTATATGCATGTGTATATTTTGTGCCACGCCGACCATACCGCCACCATTATGCAAATAGACACGACCTCCCTCTCCTCGTTGAGCCTACACACCGCGTCCGAGGGTGTGTCGCCCATTTTAGGTGAACCATCACGTCGTCTTTGGTTCGACGCACACCCCACGCATTGGCCCGCTCTCGCCTAAGCGTCGCCACCTCTCGTTGTCAAGTTATGTGTATAATAACCATGCTATGTTAATCAACTTTGATGACAAGTTAATTAGAAGAAGTAAATGTACCCTCTCATATGAATCAAGGTTTCTCGAATTAGGGTTTGAAATGACCAAGCATGTATTAGGGTTACATTTCAATACTTTTAACTTTGTCATATCATTGTCCTTGATTGCGCCTTTCAATAGATGTATTACTGATATTTGTGTGATAATATTATTGTTTTAGAAACTATGGATCCACTTAGTAGAAACCTTGAAGAAGAAGAAATAATGGAGAACATTATTGATGAGGACACCTCACAATATCTGAACTTGGAGGGACATGACGGCGACAGCTCAAGTACTAGTCATGGAGAAGATGAAGACTCGGTGAGCAATTTAATGGTTACAAAGTCCGGCGAGGTATATGCATTGATTAAGCCTCAGCTGACTTCCACCAACAATCTTCTTCTACATGTATTAATTAACGCTTCTTTCTTCTTTTAGCCCTCTGGATCGACCAACCAGCAACCATCTTCTTCTATGAAAAGAGCAAGCGGTAGCGAGCGGTTGAAAGATCGTGCAAAGTTCACGATCGAAGCGATCGTGTTGATGGCAGGCCGATGGAGCCCAAGAAGGCCGCAGACAAATTTATCGTCAGTGGAGTTCTTGTTAGGGACCAAATCCCAATCATAATTGAAAATTGGAATAAGCCAAAGAAGGCGGCGGTACCTTTGTCGATGACAGATCCAAAAGCGCTTTGGAATTCGTTGTTGGTAAATTTCACCCTTCCGCCCGGAGGAGGATGAAAACAACCGGTTATAAAGGAAAAGGTCAAAGTGGACTCTAAAGAAAATGGCGAGGCTTTCCGCTACTAGAAGACAAAATTGAACAAATTTGTCAAAATGGCGAGACTCAAATTTCGACGCATATTATGCGAAGATAAGACCTCAGCCCGAATTTAAGACATATAAAAAAGTGCTATAGCTAAAAAGAATTCGAAACCAATACGCTTAATGCTGAAGAAGGAATATCACGAGGGGACGGGGTCGGTGGCTACATATCTCGAGAGGCCTAAGTGGGAGGAAGCTGAGAGGGCCTCATGGAGAGGGATCACACCCGGACAGATGGGTGGGTGGGACCTACGTGCAAAGACTTGGTTCTCTGGAATCGGGCAAGGTTGGACCCAGAAACAGGATTATGTATCTTCCCAACCATCCTTGCCAAACCGTCCTTGAACTCATCACGGCATACGAGGAAACATCCGCCAGATCTTCCATCCCGAGAGAATGACCACCAGCTCACACGCCATCGGTAAAAAGAACACCTGGACATGCACGAGGCACGGGGGTATGGCGTGGAAGGATGGGTTTGCGGTGGGCGACTCTTACAGATGGCGCGAAAAGAGAAAAAAGAAGCGTCTGGTCGGATGACACAGATAGAACATGCACTTGCGGTAGCAGACGCAAGTGAATACAACAGAGACATCAAGCTACCGGCCCATCTCAGCGGCATGAAGAGCCTGCATTGGAAGCTGCGCGGCCCGACTCTGCGGAAAAGCAGTGGCTTCCACGGAGAACGTCGCAGCCAACTGAAATAGCGGGTCCTCGATACCCGTTGATGAGATCACGGAGAGCGAACACGGCTGCATGTGAGATTAATGGGCTTATCCATTAAGGTGGATGTCGGCTATGCCTTACCTCCTTAGCTGGTGGAACTTACCACGCCGACCGATTCCAGATGGCTATGCTATTGTCGGGTGGATGAGTTTGTGAAGGAATATGAGGAAGCACAGCTTGACCGTGCTACGGTGAAGGGAAACTCAACTCAAATTTGCGTGAAAACAACCATTCTTTGGAAGAAGGAACACATTGTGCTTCCAAATTGAGGTCACTGCACCCCGTCTCATGGCTTGTCAAGATCTGAGCTTGAGCCATCTCTGCTGCAGCCATCTCTCCCGTCGGCCATCTCTGCGGCAGCCATCTCCGGCCGTCCATCTCTCTGGCAGCCATCTCGGACCGTCGGCCATCTCCGGTGCTTGACCATCTCCTCGTAAGCGGAAGAGCACCGCCACGAGGAGCATCGGTAGCGCCACAAAGAAATCCGCAGGAAACCGTCGCCAAAGAGTTCAAAAACTACGTCCAGCCTTCCGCCAAGCCATTGCCGGTTTCCGTGGAATCGCGGCGAGGAGACCAATAGGATCTCGGGAGAACAGGTCAAGAAATTCTTTGCACCTAGGCGGGCCGAGCCAAAGGAGAAAATAGATCCGGCGGTGGTGAGAAGTTTTACAAAATCTTTTGAAACCTGAAACCCCACTTGTGCCGGACTACGGCGCCAGATTTTGAAGCGGATGCAAGGCGTGAGAAAGTAGCGATCGTGAGGCACCCTAGAAAACAGTTCCCATGCTCGGAGCAGGAAAACCAATCATGCGCCCGCTCCAAATGTTTGACAACGGACGCCTCCTCCGTAGATGATTACGAGGCGAGCTACAAAGAAAGGCCAATGAGATGGGGATGACTTACATTGCATACTTGAGCGTCATGGGAGACAACTTGCCCAAATGCGATGTCAACCCCATACAGCCATGGAAGTATGGGAAGAATCTAGTCAAGAAAGAGGAGCTCAAGAATCTACCAACAAAGATGCGAAAATTGCACAAGTGGTACCTTCATTTCTGCAAGGCGAGAAAAGAAGAATGGATCACGCACGCATATAAGAGATCAGATTTTCTTGTGCGGAGCACGCGATCGACTTCAACATTCAAGACTTGCATTTTCTATTCAATCGAAGGAACTCGACAAAGCTGCCATCAGCCTTTATTGTGTAAGAACTATTTACGTAATTTTTATCTCAACTCATTCACTTCATTAATTGCATGTATATATATATGCTCACCATATATGTATATACTATTATGCAGGAAAAAGGTTATGGAATGCATGAAAGGAGGCCCTTTTGACATTGGGTTCGTTGACCCAAATAGAGTTCATGAAGAAGTGGTAAGAGACAAACCCGGCAACAGAAGATTACTTGCTAAAGTCTTTCTTGAGACAACAAACCAAAAGGAAATACTATTGCCTTACAACTTCTCGTGAGTCTTACCCTCTCTCTTGTACACATTTTGTTTCGCTTACTCGATGTTAAGTGTAACTGATGATGAGTTATGCGTCGTAGGTTCCACTTTATTCGCTAGTCATTCAACCCGACTCAGAAAAGTCCTTGTCATGGACTCGTTCGAAAAGAAAAAGAGCTATGGGCAGACTTTAGAGAGATGCTCGAGGTAATTTCAATCATATTATCGCACTAGATCGGCAACTTTCGTGACAATAAGTAATTAATTACTCCTTTATCCATTTTCTTTGTCGGACGGGGTTTGGAAAATGTTCACGGCAGGGCGTGGGTGAATGGTCGGAAGAACTAAAATTTGTAGACCAAAATGTAAGTAATACTAGCTAGCTTCCAATTCCATTATATCATGCTTTATTGATTATTATTTTGATTGAACTCTCTATTCTCGTAAAGTCGCGCATCAAGGACACGGCAATAACTTATGTGGGTACTATGTTTGCGAATTCATTAGCAACACGATATGTCTTGACAGCCAAGCCGCACTAGAACAACTTAGAGTAAGTAAACAAAGTCCACAACATTATTTTATTACCATCAATTGTGTTGAGTTTTATTCTTATATATATATTGACGCCCATTCTTCATATATATTCAGATCGAGCGGATGGGACCAACTCCTACCATTTGAGCATCTACGAGCCATTCAAGAGGAATTGGCGGGGTTCATACTTGATGAGGTCGTCACGCTGGCGGAGAACTCTTTAGATATCCACCAAAATGAAGCGATAACGATGTATGTGCCGATGCGATGTATGTGCCGATGGCGATGTTTGTGTATAATAATAGTTGCTTAATTATTCATGTACTCGTATGTACCGATGCGATTCTATAAGTATACCGCTCGATCGATTTCCCCTCTCCCCCCCCTCCGGAAAATCGCGGCAGAAGAAATACGCTGCAGCGAAGATTTAGGCCGTTTCTGCCATGGCAGAGAACGGTCATCTGCAGCAAGAACCTTAACACGGTTCAGATCTGAACCGGTGTTAAAGAAACTGAACTGCAGCAACCCACGCACCTTGCTGCCGGTTAACATAGGAACCGTGTTAAAAAGGGGCCCTCTAACAAGACCCTCAGCGGTTGGGGAACCGCTGTTAGAGGGCCCTCCCAACCGGAGTTAAAGGGGGGGCTCTGCACTAGTGTCTCGTTATACTTGGTAAGTCACTTCATCGAAGAGGGTGGAAACTGAAGACCCCAAATCAGTGCAAAGAGCTTCGGGATCAAGGCAAGGTGGGACAAGCTCACCTTCAAGAGTGAAGCTCGCATGATGGAGGTGGCTAATACACCTTGGTCCTGGATAGAAGATAGCGAAGATGAGGATGATATCTTCATGCCGCCACCGGTTGGAAGCAAGGCAAGAGCTGAGTGGGACAAGAGACAGGAGAAGAAGAAAGAGCAGGCCAAGAAGAGTCAAGCTGACATGACGAAGCAGGTTGTGGCACGTAGGGCCTGGATAGAAGAGAGCGAAGATGAGGATGATATCTTCATGCCGCCACCCGTTGGAAGCAAGGCAAGAGCTAAGTGGGACAAGAGGCAGGAGAAGAAGAAATCGCAGGCCAAGAAGAGCAAGTGCGAGGGATCGTCCAAGGGAAAGGGCGAGGCATCATCGAAGGGAAAGGGAAAGGCATCATGCTAGGGATAGATAGGACTCTTATTTATCTACCGCAAGTTATGTTGAACTATGTTGCAAGTTATGTTGAGTAGTTTGTCGAATAAAATCATAAAATAATAGAATGATATCTCATACATAGATAGGTAAAAGACTGATACATAAGTAGATATCACTGGTGTCGACGACGAGGTGGCAGAGGCCTCGGTGTACTCCATCCATATCTGTGGGGTGGCATCACATCACGGCGAGGTGCAGTTGACCCTTCACCTTGATCCTGTGTATTCTGTGTGGGGATAGGTGGTGGAGTACCTGGCTGATACTGACTAAACCAGTCTACCTGCTCGTGTTGTGTCTGCTGATGACGGTCGTCAGTACTGTCCCATGTAACCGAGTCTCCTTCTAGTGTACAAGAAATTAAGTACTGAAACAATGGCATACTACATCTAATAATAGTAGGAAGGGACACGCTTACCATGAGGATGAGATTGTGGTCGATAAGCAAAGTCCATGTAAGGGATCGGCTGCTGATGCTGCCATTGTTCGAAAGTAATCTGGTTCTGGTGCAACTGGTCGATATTGAACTGCGATTGCTGCCACGGGTCAGAAGTAAATTGTGATTGCTGCCACCCCGAGCCTCCAGCCTGGTCTGGAGGTGGTGCTCTCGCGGCGCCTGCTGTGAGAGTCGTGGACGAGGCCCGTGGCGGAGTGGTGGAGAAATATGCTCCTCGTGCCGTCCCGAGCCTCCAGCATGGTCTGGAGAAGGTGGCTGCTCCATGGATCGACGTGGGGCGCGCTCCTCCACCGAGTGACACGGTGGGCGCTGGTGCGTGGATCGACGTGGGGCGCGCTCCTCCACCGAGTGACGCGGTGGGCGTTGTGCTTCTCGGTGTTGAACGACGTCTGAGACGCTGGTGCACGTGATGGACGCGTAGATACGCCGCAGCTTCTCCTCGACCCGCCGGGCAAAGGACTGAGCCTGCTGACGGGGCACAAGAGGAACGTTCGAAAGCGATCGTCCGTACTGAGCCACCTCAGTCTGTAGCTCCCACGTCATATCGGCCTGCATTTGTCTCATAGTTAGGTATGCACTACATAGGCACTCATGTTGATTATGCTCTAAATAAAGTACTTACCGCTGACTGTCTGGACTCCAGTGTTGACTGGCTAGGGTATATCTCATCGTCATGTGCGTGTGGAATGTGACGTAGCCGTGTCATCGACATGTACCTCTGTAGGTATCCTTGGAATAGCTCCATATCAAACGGGCCAGCGTGCCACACTTGTGTTGGTGCATTCTGCCACTCGTTGACGTAAATCCCCACCCGTTGGAGCCATTGAGTGGCGGTCTTGCTACTTTTCCGAGAGTACCTGTCATTAGAATTTGTTAGACCATCATTAAAGAACATAGATGAAGTATAAGATGCATTCCTTATGTATATATATTTACTTACACGTGCACGACATCTAGAAGGGGAACATCCGGACGCGGGGGATCTACCATCTGGCAAAGACCAAACTGTAGCATGACCCTCTGTTGAGACATCTCCTCAACTTGGCAATCAAAGATGATCTTCGATGTAGTCAGCCAATACTCTCGATCTCTAGTGCACATAATAGATAACCCGCCGGGATATCGTGTGTGTCGTGTCTGCAGGGTGTACGACTCCCAAATCACGACATCCTCTTTCAGTGTGTCGAACTGCTCGCTGAACGATGGATAGCATCTAACGACTTGCTCTCCGAAAGCGACCTTTGCATGACAAAATAGTTGTTAGTAACTTTCATATTGTAGTACCGGAAGTGCAATTTATTAAGACATTACACGACCTTGCGACGGGTCCGATGAGTGCCAAATGTAGGCAAATCAATTTGCTCTTCGTCGAACAGCAAGGTCAGTGGTAGACAATTGTTTCATGTTCCTGGTTGCCGACTATTTGGTTGACACTTACATCTGGGCCGATAGGGAACCTCTCCCGACCACAGTTGCAGCAACAATGGGCATCCTAGCAAGGCGTAATCCTTGGTTGGCGGCAAGCATTGCACATACCTCGATGCGTAGCTGCTAAGACAAATGAACCCCAACTCCACTGTGCATTCTTCTGCACGTCGCCTCCGCGATCCCTCTAGCAAAATGGATGTATCGCGCACTAATGGTGCGACACGTGGTTCTCGATACATCACCTTCGAGCGACCACATAAGGTATGCCTCCGGGCTGCGTGTAATCTGAGGCGATCGCCGGGTGGCGGGAACCCAAACCTCTGTATCTGCATTGGCAAATAGAACAATTTTCAGTACATGATACTTCTCCAACAAAATAGAACAAATAAATGAAACACACCTGATACTTCTCCAACCATCAGCCCGCATGCAGCTAGTACATGAGAGCAAGGCAGATGCAACAGCTTGGGTTTATTGCACGTGCACTCACACGTTGGCCAGGCTTCGTTGCCTATCCTCACCTCCTGTGTCTTTACCTCTTCTCCTGTTCCAATCCGGTTGGAAGGGAGGCGTACCTCAAACCTTCTTTCCTGATTACCGATGGCGATGACATGCATGGACCGAGCCTTCTCCATCTTGGCATCCATGTAATGCATGATCTTTGAACAATACCTCGTGTTTGGGTTGTTCATGATATGCATCCGAGCCATCTGAGTCTCTGAAATACTTGAGTTCGGTGAAAATACACTCCACAATGGCTGTTAATGGTAGAGCCCTACTTCCTTTCAAGACAAAGTTGTAAGTTTCAGCCAGATTTGTAGTCATGACGTCAAACCTAGCACCATGAGTGTCATGCGTGAGACCACCTCTCTGAGCTCGTGTTGTATCCATTCTGAAAATTTTAATCCTTACGCCAGCCTTCTCCTAGTACCGGGTTGGTCAAATCACAGCAAGTCACAAAGGGCAATGGGTTCTTCCTCCGGTCTTGCTCTCCTTGTTGCTGTGCATCTAACGCTGCATGAGCATGACCGCCGCTCTAGCTGCTCTCCTATGAGTCACATGTTTTTTAGTAAAGTCATCAAGATAGCCACGACACTTGATATACTTACACTCTTGGTTCTGCTTGCAAAGCTTCTTGAATAGGTTCATAAGAGCTTTGTTCCTGAACTGTGAGAAAAAATTGGCCCCTAGATGCCGCATGCACCAACGACTGCATGTCCATATGGAGTTACTTCATCGAGTGGGCTGTGAGCTTCTTTATCGCGCTTAGTATACCTGGATGCCTATCATGAAGCACGCATACATTCGGTGTATCTCTCACAATTCCTATCTTCAGCTGCCTGAAAAACCATACCCAACTCTCGGTGTTCTCGCTCTCCACGAAAGCAAAATCAAGTGGAACCACTTGATTGTTTCCATCTTGGCCTATGGCAGTCAATATCTGACCCCTATACTTGCCGTTGAGAAATGTACCATCCACACGGATGACTGGTCGACGGTGGTGAAAGCTTCTATGCATATAGCAAATGAGAAGAACACTGATGAAGTACCCTCAAATTAGGTTCATGTGGCAATGTAAAGTGTTAGATGTCCACGTAGGTGCCTGGATTCCTAACTGCGTTATGCGGAGCATCCTAACAACACGATCATACCGTCTCAAACGAACCAAACCTTGCCTCCAGTGCCCTTTGCTTAGTCCTCCAAGCCTTCCCGTGTGAAATATTGTAGAGGAATCTGATAGAAACTTTGTTAATGATAGCTTTCACCCCCATGGCTTTGCCCTCCACTATCTCTGTGTACAACAGTCTAGCCAGGAGGGTTGACGTGAGGTTACGATGGTCCTGAAGGACACTTTCAAGTGTGCATGTGTGCATCACAACATCGATGACCTTTCAGTTTGTGTCATACCTAGGGACATGGGCATGCACCCTTGCAGGACATCCAGCTTCCTCGCAAACCAATGTCAAATATTGTTGTGATGACACCTTCGTTTTCATGACCCATTGCATGGACATTGACCACTCAACAATTGCTTCCTGCAGATGTCTCTTGCTAGGATATAATGCACCCAGAGAGATGTTGTTCGCGTGATAATGCCACGCCGAATCATGCCCATCATTCACAGTCATTGTTGTTGTGTTGTCATTATTCCATGATGCCGGAATAGGTTGGCCGATCTCTTCTTGATCAGACTCGCCAGAATCATCAGCCGTATCACTGTTGCCTTCTGAATCTTCGGCTTCCATTTGATGTTGCAACAAACCATCATATATCTCGTCCTCATCAGCTTCACCACTGAATATGTCTTCCCCTAATCCTTCACCACCGTCCTCTGATACATAACCATCACCCCCGGTGTGTGCATAGCTACTGTGACATGATTCATATCCGCCGCCACCCTCTTGGCCCTGACTACTCTGGCTATAATCATAACTACCTCCAGCATGACCGGTCGACTACTGCGCCATGATCATAACTACCTCCAAAGATGACCGGTCCGACTACTCCGCCATGATCATAACTACCTCGGCATGACCGTCGACTACTATGGTCATGATCATACCCCCTCTTTCACCACGGGTAACACTAAGAGACTGGGTTAACTTCTCTTTACGGCAAGCTTGCACAAATTTGACCCATTTACATTGCTTCTATTGGCCTTAAATAAAAATTAGGGGTTTGCCTTGACTTAGTCCATAAAGCATGCACACCGGCGGTATGGGTAGGAGGAGCCCTAAGCGAACACATAAACAATCCTTCAACGAGTAACAGCTTTGTTTGAGTCAAGCACTTCATCCATAAATCTAAACTCGCTCAAATCAACTCCGTGCTGGTTTATTCTGACGGAACCAGGACCATACAAGAACCTAAACACTACATTATTTGACATGATTTTCGACCTAAAAAATACCAAAAATAGTCAAAAACAGGTACATAGATACAGACCCCATCAAACGCTACCTATGAACATACACACATGACTGCAATAAGCAAGAAATTAGGGTTTACCCTTGAAGCGTGCGAAGTCCTGCCGTGCAGCTGCCTCAGGTCAACGGATCAGCACCTCCACCATGCACCTTCCTCAAGTCCCAGCACCAGCCTCCACCATGGCCATTGCTCAACAAGAAGCTAAGAACACCACCAGATCCCTCCACCAAAACGCCTCAAATCACTACACCAGGCTATCCCATTAGTAGATCGGGACTCTACTAGCTTGCTAATGTGTTAGAGCAGCGAGTTTAGATAGAAATCTAGGCTACAAATCGGTGCAACGGCTGAGAAAATGAGAGCAAGCGAGAGAGGAAGAAGAGCTAGCAGACGGGCGAGCTGGAAATGAGAGAAACAACGACGATGGGCACGCGGGCGAAGCTAATATAGCGGCGCGTCATCCATTCAAGGGCAAGCGCCGTCGTCCGTTCAACAGCCGGCGGCTGACCCACAGCACTCGACAGCTCGGTCGTCTTTTGAAGAAAAGACAACTCCGTCGTCGTTGAACCAGCGGTCGATCCTGCCACCCGACACGCTTGGTCGTCTTTTGAAAAAAAGACGACATGTTTGTCGTCCGCGCAACCAACGAAGGAGCTCTATCGTCCGTTGAACGGACGACGGACGGACAGAAATGAAAATTGCCAAATTTGCGTATTATTTGTGAAAATGAATAAAAAACGTCGCTCACATTTCCCGGCTTCTCCTTGCGCCACGCGTCCCACGACGTGACAGGGTCCACCAGAAAACGTGATAGTTTTTTCCTCCTGTGGCTTGTTCTTCCTCTCGAGATACTAATCCCCGCGACCGTATGCCCCCAGCACGTGCCTGAATCGCCGTCGCCGCCCACTCCATCGACGCGCAGCTTCCTGGCCGGCCCGCCGCCGCTCGCGCCGCCATGCCTGCCTAGTCGCGCGCCTCCGATGACGCCTGGACGCGCGCCGCTTCCAGCGACGGCGCACCTCCCTGGCCGGACCGCCACCGCCATACCCGGTTGGCTCTAATTCCACAAGCGATGGCGAGCTATAAGATCTTGTGCATCTCCTTCCTGTTTGGCACGGTGCTACACAGGCAGGACAAGATGATGCTATTGGAGACGGTCGTCATTGCTATAAATAAAGGGTCACGATGCTACCGATCAATGGATGCATCTTGAAACTTTGCTACAGAGCGATGCTATAATAGTAGCATTTTTTTGCTATTTCTGTTCTATATGTTTGCTATAATAGCACAAAGTATTTTGCTACAATATTTTTGACGAAAGTGTTCAGCAAGGCACCGGCGATATCTCTGACGGGGTTGTTTATTTTGCTACATTAGCATATTTTTTTGCTACCATCGTTTTGCTATAATAGTATAAAGTTTTTGCTACACGGTTTCCGGGGAGTTCTACCGGCGAAAACCTCCGGCGAGTCTCCGGCGAGGTCGGATATGCTATATTAGCACAATTTTTTTGCTACACGGTCTCCGGCGATGTCTCCGGTGAAATCTCCGGCGAGGTCCAGTCTGTTTTTCTATTTTTCGGCCGAACCGTTTTCTGTTACATGTAGCAAAAGCGAGATTATTTGTAGCAAAAACGGGTACTTTTGTAGCAAAAGCGGATTTGAAGGCATTTTCTAGGACACGTGTCAACAGGAGGATCCAGGGAATTTGGTAGAATTATCTCCGGGAGACACGTAGTGCTGCCCAAAAAATAAATTTGGCCCTCCAAACTAGAAATCCATTTGGCACTAAAACTTGTGTTACTGCAAATGATTTCCGTTTCACAAAAAGTTGCAACCATGAGTTGCTCGAATATATTTACATGTCCAATCTCAATGTACCTTTTCGACACACTATTTGTTTTTTTTTAACCCTGAGAGGACCTAGCACCAGATGAATCTGCTTCCTCTTACTCGACGTGGTACACCTCCTTGTGAACGGCGTACAAATAGTAAATACTTCGACGTTGCTAAGGACTATGGTGTTAGAGCAGGTGGACGCCCACGGTAAGACTGATTACCCCATCCCGGTGTATGAAGCCTAGGCTTTGTTTCCTGCTGAGTACAAAGACAAATAACAAATGTATGAGTGCCAATAAACCAATAACACAAGAAATTTCAGGCTCCGCGAATGAGAAATTTTGCTATTATTCTAGAGAACATAAAACAACTATGCATGAAGCGAGCTCGGAGCGCTCCCCTTTCCCCGTCTACAGTAGAAAGGCGATTTGTTACCCTTCCCGCGTTGACCACCTCGCCGCCGTTGATCCGCTCGATTACTCGCCTCCGGCGGCTGCTCCGGTGGCGGGAGGTGGGGGAATCGACGGATCACGGTGTGTAAATAGTGTAGGTCGTCGTAGGTTGCCTGTCGGTGTCGCTCTGGAGAATATGGCGTGGCCGGAGAGGCTTTTGGGTGCGGCGCTCTTCTCCTCCGCCCTGGGTGCTCCGGTGGGGCTCCGAGGTGGATCCGCCGTCCCGTTCACGTCCACGGCTCGTCGGAGCAGTGGAGCGTGTCTTCCCCGTGTCGGAGGCCGTGAGAAGGCGGTCACGGGTGATGAAGATCTAGGTGGCGGTGGTGATGTGAACCAAGCTGGCGTTGGGCGTGGCGCAGGATGGAGGTTCTCCGGAGCCGAGGACCGTCGGCTTCCCGTCCGCCTGGGGTCTCCTCCCAGTCCAAGTCTTCGATGGAGGAGTGGCGGCGGCGCGCCGACGGAGTGCTGCGATCTCGACGCTGGGATCCAGAGGGTCCTTTGTGTAATTTCTTCTTTGTTCTGGTTTTCTCTGTAAGAGACTTGGTTTAGTATCATCAGTTCCACTTTCGCAAAAAGAATAATGTTACCCTACTATGTACGAACATTTATAATAATTCCATAAATTGCTCACTAACCTCGTTGTAGACGGGCAAACGATCTACCCATCTGAAGGCAAACAAATTACAACAGTCAGAATTGAAAATTACTCTAATAGAACTATCTTCCATGTGGCAGAGAAAATGATACGCCACATGTATAATAATTGAACTCGCTTAAAACATAATCTGGCATTGTCTTCCTTTCTATGCTGCCATCACTTTGCTTCCTTGAAACAACCTAATAGAAAGGATCAATACATCGATGCTAAGAACATATGGCAGCAACTTTAATTCCTACAATTGTATAGAAAAAAGACCTCCACGGACAAATTGCTCCTTAAAGTATCACCATCCATATGCTCCTTGCACATATCCAGCAACATTGCACCGAACTATAATTGCATGATGTGAATAAAAATCTTGTCAACCTTTTGCATTTAAGAAAATAAAATCAATATGGGTACAAAACATTTTCTTCTTACTTATATCCTCTCTCTCTTTTTACTCAAATATTTTTTTTATCCATATATGGCTAAGCTGTTGGAGTTGATGGCCTCGCGAACATCGCCAAAAACAGCGGCACCATCAAACTGTCCAAGCAAATCTACGTTTTTTTTTAGCATCAAGCAAGGATCTACTCCCTCTGTTTGGAAATATAAGACGTTTTAGCTTTGTGAATTGAATGTATCTAGACGTCTTTTAGTGTATAGGTTCGTAGAGGTTCGGAGTGAACCTATACCCTAAAAGATGTCTAGATACATTCGTTTCACAAAGCTAGAATGTCTTATATTTTCGAACTGAGGGAGTACGTGCCAGCCAGCAGTGGATTAAGCAATTCTTTCTTTATTGGGCCACAAGCACTTTCGGCCCAGTACTAGTATTGCTGGATCTGTATATGGCCCAAATAGTTGTTCTCGGGAGGAAACCTCAGAGAAGTGGCGGACGGCGGAGCCAGCTACGGGCAGGAGGCGGCCAGCGGCCGAGCACTCGGTGACCTACTTCTCCGGCCGATCATCTGCTTCTTCCTCTTACACGGCCGCAAAGGTACCCCCCCCCCCCACCCCCACCCCTCCTCCTCTGCGAAGTTGCATTCCCTTTCCTTCTCCGTTCCTGCACAGCTGCTTCGATTGGGGTGGAGAAGCATCCCACTCAGTTCGTCTTGTGCAAAATCGGTAGCTTTTGCTGGTATTTGGTTGTAAACTGATTCCTTTCGGGATTCCGGCCCAAGCTTTTGAGTCTCGAGCGAAAGGGTTGCATTCCTTTTCCTTCTCCGTTCATGTGCAGCTGCTTCGATTGGGGTTGAGAAGCATCCCACTCACTTCATCTAGCGCAAAATCGGTAGCTTTTGCTGGGCTTTGGTTGTAACTTGATCCCTTTCGGGACGCCGTCCCAAACTTGTGAGTCATGAGCGAAAGGGCAAGGTTTTGGTCAGACTAGATGGTTGAATGGAGTGGCCCCATGGCGCCTAGTCTTTTCAAGGTTGCCAACAGGAAGAAAATTACAGTCAAATCTGCCCTAGCGAATGGGAATTGGGTGAGGGGTTTGCAAAGTTTACACTCTGAACTTGAATTGGATCAGTTCATTCAGCTTTGGTCGAACATTCAGGAAGTGCAGCTCCAGACGCGCGCGGCCATCTAGAATCTGACAACGGATGGACAATCTTCTTCTTCTTCTTACGAGGTTCAGTTTGTAGGCCGGATCGACAAGCCTGATCTCGTGAAGGTTTGGAAGATCAGAGCTGAAGCCAAAATAAAAAGCAATCATGTGGAAGGAGGATGTGGATGGCCGACAGATTGCGCAAGCGAGGATAGAACCATGATGATAATTCCTGAACCTTGGAAAGTACACTGCACCTCACGCTTCACTTCCCCCTTCCGAAGGAGGTCTGACAGTGTTTCGCACTTCAAGAACCACTACTAACCCAGGCAGCAGGCAACCCTGAATCGGTAATGAAGTGGTGGTGTAAGGTTCAGGCAATCAAGCAGGGAAAGAAGAGGAAAACAAGCATTTCTATGCTGGCATATGTGAGCGTAATAGAAGGATTTTGCATGAGAAGAGCATGACTCAGGCTGAGGGTGTGGGTAAAACTTGAGAGAAGCTTAATCAGCTCGGAGTGGCTTTCAGCCGATAATTTTGTTTTAGAGTGATGGCATTGTCATATTCCCTGCCGTTCACCAAAAAATAGTATTGTTTCATAAATGAAAGTATTTAACAGTTATCAAGCCTGTAACATTTAGCTTAAGTATTCTATGGATATCAGAAAATATCAAGTGCCAAAATCACAATATTCATTGAATGTTAGGCTCAGAGACAACAAACTAGTGGATTTCTCCCTTTTTCTTTATGTACATGTTTGTTGGCTAACTGATTTGGCTGTTTTATGTGATTTAATGCTGCTCCTTTATACCCTTCAGATTGGAACCTTGCGTACTGTAAAGACATACTAAATTTTCCATTTGTTTGAACCTTTGGATGCTGATTGTTACTTATGGGAGATGACATGCAAATATGTTTCAATAAATATTAGCCATTACTTACTGCATTGGTTCGAAAAAAATATTAGCCATTACTTATACTGACTGTGTTGCTCGAATAATCATAGGACAGTTGCCAATCATGGTAGAATCCTCTGGTATCATACGTGAACTCGTCAACCGACACCTTCAGTCAGTGGTCAGTCTGAAAGTTCAGTGGAAGGATCCTTTCCAGGAAGGGAGGCAACCAATTATGAGTTCTGCTACAGGGTCCATAATCCATTCTTCTAATGACTTCATGTTTATACTCACGTGCGCTCACACATTCAAACCTTTCGTGGTTTGCCATGGTCCTGCCTTTGACTCTGATGACATCATCAACCACAACACAGACGTCCAAGTCGATTTCTTCGATGGGTTTGCAGCATGGGGTCAAGTGTCCTGCATTGACTGGTGGAAGGATTTATGCCTTGTATTTGTTCCTTTCCCTCTGAATAGCTCCTATGCACCGGTAAGGTTCATTGATGAGGAGGAGGACATGCTGGGCCAGTCTATCTACAGCAGGGGGACAAAAGTTTACTCCATTTTCTGTTTTCCAACAAACCAAAAGGACAACAATCTCCTGTTTGACACTGCTATAGAGGGGGAGATTTGGTGAGATATTTTAGTTACATGTTACATTATCTTAAATTTCTTTGTCTAGAATCCGGGTCATATGGAGAACTATGGTTTACCTTTACTGTAGGATTATATTAGCTTATGGAGCACACATATGGTAGAATCATTTACTTTACTCTAGAAATAGCATGGCAACTTTTGGACTTATGTAGTGCACTGTTTTTATCAAGTTCTATTGCAAATTTAAAGTTAAAGCCACAGAACTGAAATCTTGTACCAGGTATCTAATATATGCATAACATGTATTTGTGTTGAAGTGTATAAGTGGATTGTACTAGCTCTTTCCATCAGTTCGGACTTTTGGTTGCGTTGGCTGGTTGAAGCTTGACATGGTATCGAGCCTGGGTCTCGAGTTGAGTCACGGCTTTCGCAATTGATCATAAAATTGTTGTAGACCCCTCTGTGTCCACGTATAGGCCTCTTGAGTCATCGTGAGTTTCTTGCCGTCGCTTTCTTCCGGTTACGCGTTGACTTCTCCCGTCACACGTGAGAGTGTTGAAGTGTATAAGTGGATTGTACTAGCTCTTTCCATCAGTTCGGACTTTTGGTTGCGTTGGCTAGTGCATGAAGCTTGACAATTTGTTTACTGCAGTGGCCGCAACAACTTGGTCGGAAATGATTTGGACCCAGCATTTCGCTCAGACCTGAGGTTTTTTGAGTTTGATATGGCTGGACCAGTGGGATGCTCCGGGGCACCTGTATTTAACAAGGATTTTCTTGTGATGGGTATGCGGGTTGCTAAAAAAGAAGATGTGATGTTTGCGCTTAAAATTTAACCAGATTCGGGAGTGGGCGTATACATGGTTTGATATTCAGAGGGTGAGTATATTTCTAAATTCGATTTCAGTGTTCCTTCTCTTTTCCTCAGATTATTCTGACCTTTTCTTCTAATATCCTAACAGTCTAGGTCTATGAACGAGGTGGTGGCCAGTGCTAGCTACCGCATGTCTATAAAACAAAAGGTATGCGCTTATGTTCTTATTTTATCAATCTGTTTATTTTGTGCATAAATACCTATTACTGAAGCTGGGGGTCATTTACATGTGGGCCAGCTGAGCCTCTTTACTCCCCAGAAAGAACAGAAATATTTTGTTTATAAAGACAACGTAAATTATTGCTCAGCTTGCCAAAAGTAAAGTATAAAAGGGAAGGAAATACGTCCTTAATTTCCAGGGTTGGTAGTTGGTAGTTGGTAGTTGTTTTGTTTCCTGGTTGATGGCATTCTGGTTTTTTCTTTCCCAGTACCTTTCTATTGCTACATTAATTGATATAAGTGTTGCACCATGGTATTCTTCAATCGATACTTGTATATTTATTGTTGTTTCCATACTCTACAGGAAATCATGGAAATCCAGTCTTTCGACGTTGGTTTACCCTCATTAGAGTACAATTTAGAAGAAATTCTGGAAATCCAGCCTGTTGGCGTTGATTTATCCTCAGCAGAGTACAATTTAGAAGATTTTGATCTGTGATGGGGTTCAAGTGAGAAGTTCTGATTTGTGCAGATACTCTGTTTTTCTCGCCAGTGTAGGGTAAGGTTTCGGCATGACGCAGCTAAATTTGTCCTGTTACTCCAACCTGTTGGGGTTATATTACCCTCAGTAGATTATGATATAGACGAAGTTTCAGAATTGTGATGAGGTTTAAGTGACCAGCTCTCCTTTTTCCAGAGAAACTCTGTTTTTCTCGCCCGTGTGATTCTACAATGGATGACTTGTAAATATGTTACTCCTTTGATGAGTGTTGTTTTGTACTCTTTCCGTATCTTGTTTTTGCCTGTTGACCAATGCTCTCACGATGATTCATGATTCTGCATTCATTTTATACTCCAGTGAGCTCTAGTGCCAAAATCTGCATTTGTGATTCTTCTTGTTCGGTTCTTATAGTTTCATGATTTTCCCAGTGGTGCCCTTTGCGAGTGTTGAATGCTTTCATTTTAAGTGTTGTGATTTTCTCTTCATTTGGAGTTTTGAGGATTGGTGTATCTGTTATCAATGTTAATTTGACGGATTTAGTTTCGAGAAACCATACATCGCATGCAGGCTTCATCAATCTGTCAGTTGTTGTAATTTAAAATAGGATGAACAATACTACATTTCATAACTTTGTATGTCCCTAGTTACATCCGTTAATACCCAAATAATATGGACATGTTTAGTATGATACAATAACATGTGAATCATAACAACATACATAATGAGACATCATTGTGTACCATGGATATAAGCATCACAGTTCCAAAATGTTGTCTTAAAATTTAGGGCAAGAGAATTTACAATATAAATCAGGCAAGCATGTACTATGTAGGTGCATTAGAGGTCCATCAATTACATGAAGCCCTAAGAAATGAACCAGCTTTTTATGCGACCTATAAATGTTGCCTCTCACTACGAAAGGTCACATTGTTTTAATCATCAACCAGCCATTATCTATGTAACTCCATAGCACCACTACATTATATATGAAGATTGCAACTTTTATTGTGTATTACTCATATCTTAAGCCCGATGTATATGTTGTTCATCATAGTATCTTTATCTTTCACATTAATTTATCTTGGTGGATTACAAAGATAGAGGATTATATTAACAATAAAGTGGATATAAAACTAGTTATTTTCCACACAATATAGGGAGCCGAAAGAATCACATAAGCTTATTTATGCAACCTATAACAATTAGATATTAGTAGAGAACGTGGAATTGCTTTGATCATCACTCAGTTACCGCCTCACAAACAAGCAATTCAACCGAGAGTCCGAGACCATGAGAATTACCCACATAGAAATACCAAACACATAGATTATGAGTTAGTTCACAACCTGAAATTCATGATTGCTTAGAGCATCTCCACCCGAGGGCCCTAAAGCCCCCCTAAAGGGATATCAGGGGTGCCGGCGGTTGAATTCATACCCAGCCCACCCCCACCCCAAAAAAATTGGCGCCAGCGCGACCCGTTTTGTTATCCGGCGCCCCTATGCCAAACCCAACCCACGGGAGGCTAGCAGGGGTGTCGGATGGCGCGTTTCTGGCGGGAAAGAGGGGAGAAGAAGGCGCGCAAAGTGGCTGGTCATCGCAGGCCACCCCTGTCAGCGTTAGGGGCCGACGAGTTCGGTGTGTATTCCTCCTCGCCTGTTGCGCCATGTGCCCACCGATCAGCCTTTGCAGGCGAGCATCCGATACGTCTCGTCCGCCATGCCCCTCGCCTGCCGTGGACGACCGCGCATTCAATGGCCATCGGCTGTTAAAAAACCCTCCTTCCTCCGCTTCTTCGTTGCATTCCCTTCTCTTCGCCTTCATTTCGCCTCCTCCCTGTTCTTCCCAACCACCAAGCACCGGCGACGGAGAGGTACCCCGGATATGGCATCACTGCGAACGGTATTGGGTGGCGCTCGCGCGTCCATGAAGCTTAGGCACTGTGGGATGCAGGCAACCTAGTGTCTTCGGACATGCATTGTCCAAAGCAGTGGTCGTTGAGCGTCGACGGCCTTCTTGTCCTGTAGATTTCCGTTGGTACTACGCGTGCGGCGGCGATCTACCGGCACTTCTGGGACGCTCTCACGGCGGAGGAGCGGAACGATCCCGCCTGGGATTTGGAAAACTCTGATGTGTGGAACACGTTCTTCGAGGAGCAGCGGCAGGAACGCATCGACGCCTAAGACGGCGACTTCCCCCCACCGGAGAACTACAACATCGAAGGGAAGACGTGGTGGTGGAGCGTCCCAGGCAGGACGCTCGCCTGGGTCATGGCCCACATCACCGGCGGCAGCAACTCGTGGCTGACAATGCCTCCCCCTGCAGCTGCGACAGCCATGCCAGCATTAGGCGCAGTGCTGACAGGTCACCCGCTCATCCTCAACGTCTTCCTTGTTGAGGTCTTCATCGTAGTCAGCACACTACTCCTCCTACTCCATGAAGTCGTCGTGCTTCTCTGCGCTCCTCTCCTCGATGAAGGATCGGTACGAGGAGAGCCCGTCGTCGCAGCCGTGTAGGCGCTCGGGTGGCATCGTCATCAGGGACCGCCGTGCGCGTGAAGGAGTGGACGCCTCCGTTGTAGTACAAGGCGGACGCCCTCCAGCCAAAGATTGGCCTTTTGGGTGACGACGGCGCCGGCCCTCGGGCTGGAGCGGCGGCAGTAGTGATCTTGGTCAGGGCTGCAGCTCCACGCCGCCGCCAAAGCAGGAACCCAACGACGACGACAACAAGGACTACACGACGATGATGTACCGTCTCCTTGGCCTGGGCGGGCATGGCCATGGACAGTAGTTTTTTTTTGTTTGTATAAACATGTTTGAAATACCTATAAAATATCTGATAATTTCATATTTGCATGAATTTCAGAGTTATTTGAAATGTTTGGAATTTGTGTATGGGGGAACGTCTAGCAGCCAGCGCCCCCAAAATATTTCATATATCGGACACCCCCAGACGGGCCAAAAAAAGACCGCGTCGGACGCCGTATGGGGGGGGGGCGAGTGGTTATTCTCTTAACATACCACAAGATCACTTGATCCCATGCCATGTCATTTCTGCTTGTGTCTTGACCAACTTCAATCTAATATTTGTACTTTTTCTTAGTCAACCTTGCATCTTTGCTTCACTCTCCATCTTGATGATATCTTGAAGGCAATAATGATCTATTCATCACTAATATCCACTACTTCAAGGCAAAGGCTCAAGTCTCTCATGAACACTTTTAAGTTTCACCATGAACATCACTTTGGTCATCACTTGGTCTTCTTCATGCTCTAGCACAATATCTTGGGAAAATAATAAATTATTCACTTGACTACTTGCTTCAAGACTTGGTCAACCATGACTCACCTCATGAGCTCAACATAACCTTTTCTTGAAGCCATGATTTACTTCTTATATTGTATTTATTCTTTCAAGAACTTGACCTATCATGGATCAATAAATAGCCCAATCATGACTACCTTTGAGTTCCTCCAATAAAATTAATCTTTGTCATTACTCTACCTTCACATTAAGTTCATTTGATTGTATTGGCTTCAATCATGAACACAATCTTCATGCCTAGAAGTTCTCCTCACTTTCTTTTTTGCATGCTAATAATATATTCATCTCTTGAACTCATGGATCTTAATGCATATTTGACTTTGATGACATTCATCGTCTAATCCATCCAATAGTCTTCATGTATCCCTATGAAATATTTCTTCATATATATCTTGATGAAATCGTTAGTCATAGAAATTGTCATCCATTACTAAATATCAATGCATATCATTCATCATCGATTCCATTAAGTGGTCTTCATGCATTGCATATGAAAAATCCTTTCATATATAACTCAATGAAATCATTAGCCCATAGAGATTATTATTAATTACCAAAATCGCACTTTGGACTAGATGCACTTTCACTCATACATATGCATTATGTTCACAAAGAGTCAGCCATGATGGGAACGACAATCAGATCGAGACTGAGTTATAGATCTAGCTTGCATAATCATACTCTACACAAACGGGAGGAAACCCTAGAGCGGTACTAAATTACACCAAACATGCTAAGCAATCGTTAACATGGATGTACCCTCAACGTCCTAACCTAGGGTTTGGGGATTGTAGCTTGCTTAGCACCATTTCAATTGCCACAGAGCAGGTGCTAGAAGCAGTTGTCACCACGGTGGTACTCGATAGCGATAGAGAAGACCGGCGGGGGGGGGGGGAGAGAGGGTGAGAAGTGTGGAGAGGAGAGAGAGGTCACTTCCGTCCAAGGGGGCCATATGAAGACGAGATTGTTCCTGGTAGGAGGAGGGGACAAGGCCCGAGGCCTCGTGCAGCCATCCAAACATCCAAAAGTACACCAAGTGCCCGACGAGGTTTATTTTTAACAATCAATACCATAAAATGTTTATGATACCAAATAGTACATGATGAAAAAACATGAACTGTTTGCAGCAGTTGCAAAATGAGGTCTAAAAGAAATGAGCAAATATCTTCAAACTATTCCTTTTCCATGACATAATTTAGGCAGTCGACAAAAAATGATATAGCTACCAAACCAAATACATGTAAATACCAACGAAAGTTGAGTGGCAATGTCAATGCTACGTGTATGTGCACAGCCATTACATTAATTAATTACCATTAGTAAGAATACGAACATTGGTACTTAGGAAAGAAATAACCAAACAGCCTAGTGAACGTCGCTAGAGAGCGAATTAGCACCGTCAAGGACATCAGCCGGGACGAGGACAAACCTCCTCACGACAAACCATGAGAAAATTCAGAAAAAAATCTAGCGAAGCAAAACCTAAAGGCATCTACCTAGAGAAGTTTAATCTTTCAACACCACATTGACATCGAGGAGAAGATCTCATCGTTAAACAAAGGCCCAGAGATCAATTATTATACATGATGTCATCTCCATTGACACGGCGATCGAAGAGGAAGAGGAAGACGGCTAGCAAAATTCAAACCTAATTTATCAAAATCACTACTTCTATTAAAAACTCCACTAATAGATCGGGAACGGTTCCCCATCTCTCCCAACAACAGTAAGGCCAGCCACAGGGGGAACCAACATATGGAGGCGCAGGTGATTTTTGTCATGCCAAGATGCACGTTGACAGCAGGATGAAGAGGGAAGTGGTCAACCGCTCCCCTACGAGGTTCATGCAGGCTAAAACACAAGATCAGGGAGCCAAACCTTTAATAGCTACAGTAATAGAGTACCACCCTTAGCTATATAAAGCTGAATACAGCTGCGTACTGCACGACTGCACGGCCAGATGTAAAGCTAACACATAGGCATATCTTCCCAAGTGTGCATAAACACATAGCAGCACTACAAACTCTGAGAATTCGCTGAATTGTACTAGTGCGGTGAGTTTTGACGGTGCTCGAGGCTATGGTGAGCAGGAGCTTCACAGACAGCACACGCAGTTGGAAGGAGAGTCCCTTTGTGACTTTGTGTCGCACAAAAGCTAAAGGACTAGAGGTAATTTCCTGTTGAGTACAAAAAGGCAAGTAACAAATATATGAGTACCAATAAAACAACAACCAGATGGAAAATTTGGAATTCTGATGAAAAACCGTATGTTGGTGTACAGAGGTATTTAGGGGGGTCCTAAACCAGATGCTGGGAAAAATAACTCAGCTATAAAAACCAAACAACACATCGATGTAAACCACTAGCAAGGCAAGGAACCAGCATGTCCTCATTTGTCTGAGGATAACGACAGGAACTCTGAGCTTGTGCATATACATAGGTTTATGCAAGGTTGTATTTTTGGTCCAAAAGAGTCTTTGGTGGTTAACCATCCAACATCTCCACCACCGTAAGTGAAACCACACAATATAAAGATCAAGTTATCACGTGCAATGTGACTTGGTCTTCTTTTCTAAGTTTTCTTCTAAGATTCATGAGTACATCACGATTTCACCACATCTTGTATCGCAACAGCCATAGTTGCGATAATAGGGCAGGTCAGTGCTTATTCTAGGTTTTTTTCTTTGTTGACTCTTTTTCCTGATTTGCTATGGGATGCAAGTGCTCTGAGGGTTGACATTTCTATTCTAGAGACTGAAATGTGAAATTCACTGATCTTGGAAGACAATTTGGTGAACCAAGAAGGTTGATGAACCAATAAGGTGGGACGTTTTACGAAATTTAGCTCAAAGTTTAAGAATTTCTCGAATTTAGCTCAAATTTCTCAATTTCATGAGTACATCGCAATTCACCTCATCTTATGCTGCGATAACTCGGGTACCACGGTGATCATCTTAGATTTTCTTTTGTTGACTTTTTTCTGATTTTCGATGGGATGTTGGTGATTTTTTTAATTCTTGAGACTGCAATCATTGATTTTGAAGCCGCTTGAGTGAATCAAGAATGCTGGTGTTCAATATGGTGGGAAATTCTACGAAACTTTAGCTGAAAGCTAAAGAATATTCAGTTGGAGTTCTCTGAAATTTTAGTTGAAATTTAATGTACTTTGAGATATAAGTTTCCTCAGAACTAGCAAAAAACTTTGTAAGAATGGCTGTTCTACTATGCAGATGGAGTGGTTAATTAGTGAACACGGCTTCTGTGGTTGATCATTAATTAGATGAAGCAGCAACATCCAGCAAACATACTTCAAAACAATATGCAAGAACTGGATTGGGAAACTTCAAAAATCTATAGTTCAAAAACACAAAATAACTATGTGCACAAATAATAGTGTTAGCACCGTATTGTACCTTTAATAAGATTCCATAAACCGCATTGTAACCATCTTCTTGTCCTTGTAGCTGGGCAATGGATCATACCAACTAAAAGGCAAAGAAAGTACTAGGATGAGAACAGAAAATCATTCCAGCAGATTAAGTGCTACCAGAAGTAGGAAAACAGACACCTGTAGTAATTGCACTCGCTTAAGACACTGGCAATCACTGTCTTCCTCTCTTTTCTGCCATTCATTTGCTTCCTGACAACAACCTAGTGAAATCCGATCGAACGATTATTGGAAGATACAATAGCATCCTAATTCCTAGAATAGTATAGACTGAATACCTCCACAGTCACGTTGCTCTCTAAAGTATTTGACTCCGTCTGCTTGTTGCACAAATCAAGTAGCAGTGCACCTAACTACCATTGCATGATGCGAAATACTGTGGTTAGAATTTTGCATTTTATATGATAACAAAAAGAATTAGTATAAACAATAATAAGGACAACAGAAAACACGGAATCACCTCCGGGGCAGTACTGAGGACTTTTCCAGCACATTCAATCAGAACATCACCAACGCAAAGCCCAGCAACGTCAGCAGGTGATCCTGCGGTCACCTAATTATCAATTTACTAAGTTAACCTTGCAAGTATAGGAATACCACTACCATCACTATTGGGAGATTCTGGAATCGAAAGTAGTATGAAAATTTTAACTAGGCATACAGTCCAACATTAGCACTTGAACTCCCTATATTCAAGAAACACTTACTGACTAGTGACTATATATTATGCAAACTTTGTATGAAATTGTACAAAAATGCCTATCTGCATCCAGGTCCATCGGCACCATATTGAGATGTGTTTTCTCCACTACAAAAAATTGTTCGTTTTATGAACAAATAATCAAGTACTGTGTCTGTAATAGTTAGCTGTATAGTTTCTTCTTTTTATAGGGTTCCTTTAAATATGTACCTATGTATATTCTGGCACTTTGTCCCAAAAGCGATACAATGTCCATTTGTCTAACATGGATATGGTATCCACAGAAAGAGGGTCATGGTTACATCCGTCACTGTCCAGCTGTCATCTTGCCGGCGGAGTTTCTGCTATTGCTGTCATGTGCACCACCTCTTGCCTCTACTGCGCCGCCTGCTGTAGTTGCTGCTGCACGTAGCAGCATGCATCTCTGTTACAGTGCAGCGTCTGCTGCTTGCCGCCTTCAATACACGGAATCGTCCTCGAGCTGGCTGCTCCCTACTGTCACCATGTTGACCCCATGCGGTACGACGCTGATGCCCCTCTTGCAGGCATGATTGTGGTTCCAGGAGTATCCAGTGCATATGCAAGTTATGGTTGGTCAGTGGCTGTGGGAGTTTCTCCCCAGCGACTGGCCCTGTATGCCTTACTCACTTTGCTGATGGTTAAGCCTGCCATTCCCCTGGTTGCTACTGATGGCACTTGGTAGGACACCTACCAGAAGAACCTGGCTGCGTACGACAGCTGGATGCATGACGATGGTCACAGTTAAGGCTGTGGTTATCTCAAGCATGGATGTGAGCATTTGATGGACATTGTGTCCCTTGACGTGAGCTCATCTTCAGCAACACTACGAGTCTTGCAACGAAGTAATGTTGCTATTCTCAAGGAGATTCCAGCGCTGCAGCAGATGGATGCTACCGTGGATGACTTTTATCACCAGATGTCCATGGCGTAGAATCAGCTTGACTCTCAGATTACTGACCATGAGTTTGACAGGGGTTCAAGTGTAATAGTTAGTTAACTTCAAAAAAAAAGTGGAATAGTTAGTTATGTAGTTTCTCCTCTCTACAGGATCCTATTTGGGTATGTACTTGCGTCTATTCTGGCCATTTGGCTCAATAGCAATCCAAGGTCATTTTTTCTAACAGCTGTAACTACTATTTAAAGCATATGTGTCAGCATTTTATGATTGCCAAAATGCCTAGAAATGCAATCCACGATAGAAAGCAACAATGCTGAAAAAAAACATAAATATTAAACATAAGAAAATAAAGTAACAAACGACATAGAGAGAATATCATACCTTCAAAATATAGAGCCCCTTGTTGACATATGTGCATTTTTCCAAAACTCGAAGTGGCAACATATCAAGAGGTGTGTAGAAGAGTCCAAGCCAAGGTCGAATTATTTTTCTGCAAATCAGAATAGTTCATCAACCAAATGCAAGGGCATTAAACTACATATCTTGCAGTGTATTTAAACATAAATTTAATTAAAAAAATGTATACTAGTGTTGTCCATAGAAATAAACCTACCCATAGCTCTTCCAGTGGTCCAAGGATCTTATGATAACTGCAGTTGACAGAAACGGTGTGTCGTTCTCTCCATAGAAATTCATACCCACAACATGACCACTGTAATTTACAAGAGGTCCCCCAACCCCAGCCTAGTGAATAGAAGTCATCATATAAATGTGACCAAGTATCATCTCAAGCACAAACATCACGGATATGAAAAAATGCACTAAATAGCATGCAAAACTAACTGTAACATACTGCATGAACATAAAATATTTAAGTTTTCATGCACTGCATATGTTAACATGAATAATTTTGATGAACTATCAAATGTGTGGTATACCTAAATGTAGTGCTAACTAGACTAGCAAGTGACAAAGGAAATGTTTTTTCACACAATTGCTAGAAATATTTCCTACACATAGTACATGGTACATAAAATATAATGGAGCCAACCAAAAATGTGGCGATTTGAGGAGTTCCCTGATCTCTTTCCAACAGCAACCGAACTCGTGACATCTTAAAATATACGGAGCCAACCAACAATGTAGGGTTCCTGCCATTCCTCCGGACCCAGTCTAGCAGGTAATCTAGCAACCATATTCTGTTTCGAATCGCCTCCTATCTGTGTTTTAAGTGCTTGGGCTGATCCAGGGGCAGACTTAGTCCGCTGTCCAGCCTTGGTACTATTGCACGTTAGGGTTTCAGATCGCTTTTAGAGAGAGTTGGGAGAGGTAGTGTGAGGCGGTGGCAGTGTCAGACATCGACAAGTGGAGGTATTTGGTAAAGAAGGCGGCAGATGGCAGGCATGCCTGTCTGTTGAACGTAAGTTATGGCATAAAAGGTCAAGAGGAAAGCAAACCAGCAACCATCACATATCCAAGCTGGAAAATTAGCATACTTAATTAACAAAGTAAATAAAGGAGCAAGCATATCAGCAGGTACCATCTTTCTTCCTCTTTTTGCAATAAACTCCATTGTGGCAGAATATGAATTCATGATGTATCAACAATTTAACACTACAAGACATTTAATTATAATGGTGTACCATATGCTATTTACCATGGTCAGTTGGTAGTTCGATACTAAGAGGCTGCTAATTCTAATGAGGTGAACCATGTATTGATTAACATGGATAGATACTGCTCATTTTTAATTGTGTGAACCATGTATTGATTAACGTGGATAGATACTAAAAGATTGCTCATTTTAATTATGTGAATCATGTATCAACTAACATGATTGCATGGCAGATAGATGCAAGAGAATGTTCATTTTAATTATGTGAACCATGCATTGACTAACATGATTGCATGGCAGTTAGATACTAAGAGATTGATAATTTTGGTAATGTAAATCATATATTCATTACCATGGTCGTGTGGCAGCTCGAAACTAAAAGTTCTGAGCAGTCGAAGGTACTGGCTTGTTTTCTGATTACTCCTTGTGCACACATCACTCCACCATGATCGTAGAAACGTCCAATCGCTAACACCGCTCCTTTTTTGATGACTTCATCCACAAGAACTGCTTCTGGTAGTTTCTCATTAGATTTCACTTCAACCACAGCTAGGTTATAGTGAAAATCTACCATAGATATCAGGCCATCATATGTTAGCCCATTCGGGAGACCCACTTTGACCTAATGAACCACAAAAAATTCAGGTCAGAAAAATGCATATTCTAAAAAATAGTTCCATGAGAAAGTTATGTAAGACTAAGACACACCTTTAAATCTGGAATCAGAATGTTTTGTGTGGATAGAGACCTAACCAACGTTGCTGAAGTTAAGATTTTGCTGCTGTTGTTGCAAGGATCAGACCCCATAATGAATCCCGAGCACACTCTTATCCTCTTTCCATCTGAAAACAGTTAATTACAGTTCAACATGATGATAATCAAACTACATGAGAGAAAATTAGCTGGTAGAAGAAAAAGGAGTACCTGAAAAGGAAGAGAGACTAACAACTGATTTTGAAGCTAGCACAGCGACTTTCCGAGCTTTCCAACTTCGGAAACTGCCATCATCAACGTCGCAGAACTCAGTTTCCACTGTAAGGTTGCAGCAATCCACAGATTCTCTTCGATCTGCAACAAGATAATTTACTGTTAAATTTCAGGAAATATATGGATCAAATGCAAAGAGTATTCAAACAGCAAAATCTTAGCTAATACTCTTATCTCCACATGGGCCAAGGTTGTCAAGCGTGCATTTGTCGCACGAGAAAAGTAAATGACAGTTACAATATATTGCAGGGAGACAAGAGGAACATGCAACACACGAGAGATGTCAGTTGTACTAGGTTGATTAACTGGTGCCTTTCGGGGAAAAGGATGCATCCGTAACTACAGACATGAACCTCTTCACATATTATAAATAACACCATACTCTGGTGCAGAAGATTTCACCGCACAATTTCACCTAATACTAACGTACACACAGTGTTGATGACAGTTTGCTGAGAAAAATATAGGCATACTGGAGACTCTCGCTGCCGGCAAGCCATTTCTGTGTCTTCTTTGCCTTTTTCTTTCTGCTGATGAAGATTTAGTGATAACACGTATCTCTTTTGTTCTTTCTCAAGAGTATTCAAAGTTACCTAGTTCTTTGGGAGAATTACTAAAACATCACAAATTCTTTGGCTGATTTTTTTTCCGGATGAAGGGCGCTTTATTAGACTCAAAAGAAAAGTCTTTGGCTGATAGTCCATGAGCTGATCCATTTTCTGAAAGACAATTGGTGAATTGATGGCCATCATGTCTTTCTTTAGTTTCTCGGTTGCAATTTCATAGCCTCTCTATTCCTAGGAAAAAACATATAAGAACAGTACAATGTTATGGTAGTACCTTTTCTAGCATCGTTGGGTCGGTTAGCAGCATAACGAGTCATAATTCGCCTGAACGTGTCTCTCATTTCTTCAGAGAGCTTAGGGGCGGGTAAACTGCATCCGGGGGACTCCTTCTCAGGTGCGACCCTTGCGTCGGTTGCCTCGAGCTGTGAGCGCTCCACGCTCTCCCCGTCCTGAGCAAGGGGCTTGTGGGGCTCCTCCTCCTCAGGTGCGGCCCTTGCGTCGGTTGTCTCGAGTTGAGAGCGCTCCACGATCTCCCCGTCCTGAGCAAGGGGCTTGCCATCCACGCGAGGGCGCTTCCGCCTGGCCTCCCCCTCCACGTCCTGATCAAGGGGCATTGCTTCACCGCCTGAACAGCTTAGGGCTTGCAGAAACGCGAGTGGGAGGACGATCGCTGACGGCGAGATCGAAGGGGGATTGGGAGATGGAGGATTGGGGATTGGGGTGGACGTTGCCCTAAATCTGCTAGTTGGGAATTGGGATCGGGTCTGTGAAGCGGCTCGCTGTTTTTTTGTTTGGCTTTTGTTTTCCTCGCAATATGGCGCCAGGTGGACGCTCGCTGGGCCTCCTGCACGAACACGGACCGGTGCCCGGCCACCGCCTCACAATTTTACTTTTATTTCTCTCTATATAAAAAGTACTCCTATTAAATTCTTAAAACTGCAAAATGTGACGATTTCATGCTTAGAACAAACATTTTTAATCATTAAGAAAATACCTATAGAGCAATTATTCCATTTGTGATATTTTTTCGAGAAAGATTTAGATCTATTTCATGAGTTACAAGCCACACCAAACATAATAAAAATTATATTAAGGTACTTGGACCACCTAACGACTACCACTTCCTCAAGAGCGAGCCGCCGTCGCGCCTCTATAGCCGCTTCCTTGTCGAAGCCGGCCTAATGTTGCTCATGGCAGTCAGGAAGTCTTTGTGCACGTGCCCCTATGAACCAGCACCCTAGAGCCAAAGTCGTTGGCATTGAACCCTTGAATTGATCCGAAGCTTCAAACACCAAACCCAAAAAACACGTAGAGATCGACCACTCCAAGTAAGCAGTGACCAGACGAATTCCCGCCCTCCTCAGTGTCACCAGCGAGATCGTCGCTAACGAGGTGAACGAGGAGGCGGGTATACCTTATTCTTGTCCCACATAACGCTACCATAGCCAATATAGCGTCGATGTCGGTTAACCAAATTCTAATTTTAGGGACCATTCTACTGCGCCGAGCGCATGTCCGGGGTCCTCACCCCCTTCGGTCGCCAGTGTGGCAAGAGGAGGAGGCGGTGACACATCGATTTCCGATCATAGACGGCGAAGACGAGGCACGGATGGCGGCGGCTGGCTAGGGTTCCACCCTAGTTGCCGCCTCTTTTTTGTAGAAGGAGAAAACAGTTTCGTGTTATGAGTCCCAATTCTTGTTTTTCCATTTGTGATGTTTAGCAACCCTGATAATTTTCACAATAGATGAAAATGCTCCTTACATATTATATTTGATATACACTATTGAAGATGGAACATATGCATGTATGTCAAATAGAACTCCAAACCATTGCTCAGATTGTTTTACAGATAAATCCCATGAACTCCACCGAGCAATGTTCGTGTCTTTCTGAGAAAATGATTACTATGATTCTATAGGGATAAACATATTAGCCTAAATATAATCTTTTTTCATTGGGAAAAGATGGGTATAGAAACAAATCATGCTTTTGAAATTGTTATTATCATGACAAGCAAATAACCAAAAACTAAAAGAAAATCACAAAAAAAGGACACGGATTTAACGTGAAAAAACCTCTTTAACAAAGAGAGAAAAAACCACGGACGCCAGCCAGCGAAACTTCACTATATCGAGGAGTGTTTACAAATGCCGGAGATTTTCACAGATGCAACTTATACCAACCAGCCGCCCATCCACTCGTCCATGTCGCGCTAGATTTGCTAGCTTGACTGATCGATCATCATGCCCCAAACTTGCAACCAGGCCACGAGTTTAATCAGTTCGATTGCTTTGACCGATCTCCGTGAACGATCAATTCACACTGTACCAAATAGAAAACGACCGCGCGGCGGCCACCGACCCCTAGTACAGGAAGAAGGGGTGGCTAAGCCGACGGTCCCAAGTTGCCGACACAAGGCATAAAGATGTCGCATAGGCTATGGTCGTCGATGTAGGTTCTTTGGCCGTTGGCATAGGTATGGTATTTGGCGTAGCTATCTATACCAGACAGTTTTGCCTGATCGCCGGCGCATCGGGCTATGGGCATGAGAACATGACGTCACAACCGTTTGACAATGTTGCAACCATAGTTTTAGAAACCGGACGGGTCAGTGAACCGGTGAAGCGACTGGTTCACTGTTTTGCTGGTCGGACCACTGCTTTATTTGGTTCGATGGCGATAAAAATCGTTCTTTTTCATCAAAATTGAAGCAAATTTTAGAAAAAAATAACCATAAAAGGTATATATATATTTCAATATGTAATCACAAATTCATGGCGTGTCCAAGTGGTATTGGCCTTTACGCGTTTCTATTTATGCCTAGCATAAGATTCACGAGTTCGATTCCTCTAGTAAACATTTTTTCCCGTTTTTTGCTGTTTGGACCGGCGACTTTTAAAAAACCGATGAGTCCATTGGTTTGGGTTTTTCTGGTTAAACCATCGAACCGGTCCGGTTTTTAAAACTATGGTTGCAATAGGTGTTGGCAATGGGGGCAGTTACCCCACTCAAATTATTTGTCTCCTTGTAACAACAAGCTTAATGAGTCATTTTGTTCACTTAGAAAGAGATTTTCTCCTAATTGACATATTTTTTGCGCTCTCTAAATTTTGATCCCGGGTCCGCCCCTGGTTGCGAGCTATGTCGAGGGCCATGTCTTTTCTAGGAGCCCGCCTGAGAAAGAGATTCGCCGACAGCCTACCTGCCTGCATGTGATCGTTTTTTTTACTCTATACATGAATTGCCTTGATCCCTATACTTCGAGTGGAATATGCTGGATGGTGTGAATTACGTGGGTAGACCATCGCGTCCAGTTTAGCCGTTGCGCGGTGCCGTGCTAGAAAAGTTCCATGCCTTACCCGAGGCGTTTCCTCCTGCTACCTCCCTCTGACCTGTTTTGGTTGGCAGCTCCAGCTTTGAGTACGTAGCTTGTTTGCGAATCCGATTCTAATTTCCGCATGTTGTAACTGCTTCGCCCGATCGACGATCCTCTGTACGCACCTCGATCGGTACCTGACAGGTATAGTAGATAAAACAGGTTCCTTTATCTGGTACTAGGATTGTTGCGCTGCACTCTTTTGGCTATATGATGTTGATCAGTTCCGGTCGCGCGCGCGACTTGATGCACACGATCGAGACTCGAGGACTACAGATATGCATGTCGGTGCCAAATCCCCGGATGTATGGACCTGTTCGACGTGTGACTGATTACTGATAACGAGACCGGTGTAGACTTATGCACTACATGGACGCGTGGCGATACATGTTTGATCAGCTTCGTACTTATAGTAGGCACTGACGATTGACCTGAGGCTGGTCATAGTGAAGAGTAATATAGACTAGTAACATGTATAAGTTATTAGTCTATGCTACTACCTTCGTAGTGCATAGGAACTTCGTAGTGTATAGAAACTTAATAGTATTAACTTAGAATGACTTATTTATTAGCTCATACACCTATATTGTCTTGGGATGTGTGATATTATGGTAACATAGTAGTAGTACTACAAGACTCTCTTTCCTTATTAATTGATATGCTATGTTATCAAAATGCCTAGTTAGCATTGTATATGGGTTTATGTTACCATCTATGTTATTTCCACTATGACTAATCTCAAATATATGTTAGACACCTACTAGTAGCCCACTCCTACTTTGTTGAACCTTCTTCTGGTCTATGAGACAAACAGAAGTGCGGTTGCCGAGGTCACGTTTCCCAACAGCTAAACTGTGGTTGAATGGTTAGGAGGACAGTAGTATTCCAGTCTAGTAGAGTTCAAACTCATGTTTGATGCTTTTGTGTCTCTACTAAAAGAGGAATATTCTTCAGCGGAGCGATGTTCCATCAACAACGAGGTGGTTGTGTTAACTTCGTTAGTCTCAAGACCCAAGACTCGGTCTTTTGGAGGTGCTCATGGGGGTAGGGTTTGCGTGCATGCGTTTATAGAGGTGAGTGTATGTACATATTTGTGAGCGTCTGTGTGTGTGCTTGTACTGGATTTCATAAAAAAGAGCTCTCATTTCCCCAGGCTCTCTCACCTCCCCCTTTCTTTGAGAGTCATTGGGCCTCCTCCCTCTCTATTCGGTGGCCTCGTCGGTCGAAGGCGATGGGAGAGAGGAGGTTGGTCTCCTGCGCAGACTAGTCTAGATTTTGCTTGTCTAGTTTGTATGAAGCTATGCCTGCTTGGCTTTATGCCGTGTGTATGGAGGTATTGGTGGTTGGAACCGACGAGCCGCTCCTGCTAGCAGTGGCGGAGCATGACCAAACGTGACCAAATGCAGAGCAGGGGGAAAATTCAACTCTTCGTCCCTAATTATGCTCTAATTTCAAGTTTTGCCGTAACAACAAGAGATGATTTTCAAGAATGAACATGCACTTAATTTCTTGATTTACATAGAAATTGACGTAGTAAGAAGGGAATTGTTTTTACCACCGATGGCCATAGTAGATTTTTTAATTTACATTCAAATTGGCAATACTATGCAACTCCTATTTCTATTTGATCCGCCGATGGCCATCAAGGAGAAAACATTGAGTCGATGACCCAAAGTAAAAATAGAACCAATCTATTTCTACATAGCCCAGCGGGCCCATCTTATCACATAGTCAACAAACTATCACACACAAGCCAGCTAACGCGCCGATGCCTTTTTTCACACCGCTCCCTTATGCTAGATTAAACCACTAGGAAAAACAGAAGATGGCCGATGCAAAGTATGCCCAGAAATATAGTTGCACTTTTGGAAGGGGGGTCATAGCCCAGTTTCATCTCCAAGGCCCTCTGCCAGTGCCTGCTAGCTAGCGGTGCTCGATTGGTTGGCGCCGAAGGTGGAGGGGAAGGTCTCCTCTGTGCCTCCTCTAAATAAGCTCAACGGAGCTCTGAATTCGACCCATCCTTCTGGAACCTGGCCGCGATAGTTGCAGATAGAGACGGACCATGGCGAGATCTCGAGTTCTCTGGGTTGATCTTGAAGCTTCATACTAGCAAGTGCATCAGCAACGACGAGGTTGCGCCACTGCTTCTTTCGGCCAAAGGGGCCACTTCGTGCCTCAGAACCTGGGGTTCTAATGGATCTTCTTCCTCCTGGCCAGGATGCCAAATCGGAGCATCTTCTTCAACCTCGGCATTGCACCTTTCATCGACCTCGCCCCAAGTGGTCTCGTCCCTGACGACGTTCTCGACGACTGTTACTTTGAGGTTTAGATGCGGTTGTATTGGAGAAGGACTCGATCATGTTCTAAGTTTTCTTCTAGGGTCCTTTTTAGAAAATTCGATGTCCATGATGTAATTTTTTCTTAGGGTTCTCCTTGTAAGTTGTACCCATCGCTTGGAATGAAGCTTCGGGGTCCTCGTACCCAACCCCTATTCAAGAAAAACGTGGGGTTGCTTAATTTTATTTGTAAGAAAACAAAATTAAGAACCAAACTCGTGATGTTAAATACTTCATTTATACATATTTATTATAAGACCTGCATCTAGTTTAAGAAAATTTGACCAACAATTTGGTCAATAAAAATAATATATAAGCCATCAAAAGTTATATCACTAAAGTTCGTATTCAAAATAAGTTCAAATGATAAAATTTTGTGACGTATTCATATTTTATTGACCAAATTAATATTTGAAGTTTTTGTTAAGATATATGCAGGCCCTGTAAAACCCGAACGCCGGAAGTAGAAGTAGTCATAATCATAACCACCGGTTATAATCTTAATTTTGTTATGAGAGTAATTGGATTCGTAACCACCATCGCACTTTGTGTAACACCCTCGGAATCGGCCCTATGCAAGTTTTAGCGAATCCCTCCAAACCCGCATAGAAACGATTCAAAGGTGCCCATCAGGCACTTGCGTGCGGGTGGAAAACGAAGTAATATCATTATACAATAGTCCACGACGGAACCCAGAGAACATATATATACAACAGCGACTCAAAGAGTCAAGAATACAGATATACAATACAAAGATCCAAATCACCTTTAAAACGATATAGCGTCCGAGTACGGACAAGATGCAAATCGAGCTAAGAGCCCTGAAGAACAACCAATGGCGTCCATAACCCTGCCCAGGCCAAGCCGGAAGGGTAACCCTGCTAACGACGTCGATCTCAAAACCTGCTTAAACAAAAGGGGTGCCGACAAAGGGCAAAGGAAAAAAGAGAGAGCGGTCGATCTCGAGGCAAGACATGGCGAGACTAGAATTGAGCGGTCCTCTCCTACATAGGTATGGTGGATCAAGCGGCAGCAGCATGCACTAAACAACCTATAGAGACTCGATATAGCGCCGGCTATCAGAGAGGGATAAGAAAGACCTATTCGGAACCAACCTGATACTACCACCAAACATACCCATCCTGGTATTTCCCCCTCGAGACCAAACGAGGAAGTCAACCGAGGAACTCACACCGTTGGTAGTTTTATTTATTCAGTTATCGTTACAACAAATACTAGTCAGGTATAGATAATCATCCTGATATAATAAGCAGTGGGCAATTTTAGTTAACCATTCTGTTGTAGTTGCGATACTTACTAGTAAGATACAATTAGCATGAGATATTCCCAAACCCAGCAGTTGTTGGTACTTTTATTTAGCCATTCCGTTGTAGTGAAGCTGATTACTAGTCATATCGGATACAATTCAAATTATAACAGTAAACTTTAGTTATAGTTGTCTATGATCAAGAACTGTGCTCCAAGTCGTCCATAACCGCGGACACGGCTTTTGAAAAGATTTAACCCTGAGGGTGCACCAAAGTATCCACGCACTTGACCCTTTTGCGATCGTTAACATACACCCATCGGTATGTCGGTGGGACTAAGTCATGACGCTTCCCGCACCCAAAGCAAGTACATGGGGTCCACCCCACTAAGCTACCCGCAAGTCGGCCGGTCTCGAGACGGACTCGGGGTTTTGTGGAGACTACCGTAACGATCGGGAACCCGAAAAGATGACGGGCTTGTCGATACAAATAAAACGTGTCACGATCCTAAACAAGGTGCAGTACCTCACAATTTAAATTAAGCGAAAGCATGGCATAAGTACAGGATAGTAATAAAGCCCCAAACTACTTGTGGCCCGGTACAATACTTTGAAGTCATTACTAATGGGGTGCCCATACACCCCACATGTGGTTAACGCGCTCGATCTCGGAACAGGTGTCAAGAACTCGGGGTCCTACGGGACACAAGTGGACGGTTAATAACCAAATAACATCTATTGCCCACCTGTGCCTCTGCATTTACCTACTTCAATTTTAGTTATTAAACAATAATGAAAGTCTTGTTCATCTTCAACATTAAACATGTGGCAATACTCCAACAACTGTGGTACTTGACGACACGCAACAGCACTTGAGCAAGCGACTACGATGCGCAGGTCCAACTATCTACCAAACAACAGGTAATAGGATGTGTCCAAGGCAATATAAGGCTGCAAGGGATGTTCCGGGTACGAAAACTAGAGCATCGCAACACAGATAGCAATAGATCAACAGGAGGGAATAAATACTACAAAAGTAAGATAGGTAGAAAGGGGGAGATGCTCGCCTGAAAAACATTGCCGAAGGTTCATCCGAAGGTCGGGTCGACACTCGCATCAAATAAGATTCATATAAGGAAAGTCCTATTTTGGAGTTCGGGAAAGTTTCCGATGATTTCATCGTACAGGTTCTAGAAGGGTCTAGAAGGTTCACCGGTCCGGAAGGGGAATGGTCCATGAATGTGTCTTGGATATGTGGAATGATTGGATTATATCCTAGGTCACTTGGTGTTGACATTTGCAAGAGAGAAATAAAGCTCTAAATTGAAATTCAAACGGGAAGTTTGAAAAGTCAAACTAGAACAATGGTTTCCTAGTGGGAGAAAAAACAAGCCATTCTCTCAATCCAACTTGGGTTTGGGTTTGGATTCAAACCCACCCCTCCCAAGGCTGCCCCTCCCTCTCATAAATAGAGGGGGATGGCTGACCCAACACCATAAGAGCCAAGCCCTCCCCACACACCCGCGTCGTGCCGCCGCCTCATGCCGCCGACGGCCTTCGTCACGCCGCCAGCCACCGACACCTCCTCCTCCTCCCGGTCATCTAAACCCTAGATCTCCGGAAACCCTAATCCACCATAACTCGCATCCGGGTGGCGAAGCCTGCGGATCTTCCTCTACTTCCGACACCACACCGTCATGCCGGAATCGTGAGGAGAACTACAACCTCCGCACCGCTAGAACAAGGGAGTAAGGTCTTCATCGAAAATCAACGTGTGACCGATCGCGGAAGCGCCGAAATGCGTCTGGAAGGATCGTCTACGCGATCTTGAGATCGGCAAGTGTACGACTATATCACCCACGAGAATCTGCTCTCGTTAACCGCTTTGGAATCTTCGAGGGTGAGTGCTTCTATCGACTCGTTGCTACAATCTAGTAGATAGATCTTGGCTTGTTTGTGTGCATGCGGTAGAAATTTTTTGGTTTCCATGCTACGAACCCCTACAGAGTGGCCCTCATATTCAAGGTACATGAGATTGCCAACTTATATTTCGTCAAGCATATACTCCATCTTTGTTCACTTTAACCTTAATCATCTCAAGATGCTTATGATAGGGGCAATGAGGGCTCAAAGCTAGTAAGTATCATAATCTTTTGGAAGCTCTTTATGACTTGTAATCCCTGCTACTCTCTAAGAAGGGACCTTTCTCCTAGTTACTAGTTGAGTCAGTAAACCTACTCCCTCTCTATCTCCAGCAAGCATTTGAGTTGTGTTTCAAGCATTCATATGGTGATTTATTCAATCATGTTCTTTATCTTCCTTGTTTGCACAAAACTCTTACCTATTGAGTATTACTCTAAAAGCCTTCACTTGTGAAAAAACCTTTTTGAGCAAAGAGTGCTCCTGTTTTGAAACTTCTACAAAAATATTTTGTGAAACTGTTTCCCAGGTGTTCTCTGACCAAGAACAAGTTTGCAAATTCCAATTATGATTTATCTTTATGCATCTCTATTGTGACTGTTGTACTTGGTTGCAAGCTAACTTATATAATGGTGAGTTGCTTTCTTCTATGATTTGTGCAACGGTAAGTGTGAGTCTTCTTGTTCATATTCTTTTATCGACACTTCACTCTATAAACCTGTGGACATGTTTACTGAGCTCAGTATTCGCTTGGGGACAAGCGAAGTCTAAGCTTGGGGGAGTTGATACGCCCAATTTGCATCACCTTTCTATATCATAATTTACCTCTATTCATTGATGTTTATCTTATTATGAGGTATTACTTATGGCTTTTTCATTTGTTTATGCATGTTGGATGATTCCTGAAGGATGGACTGCCGGAGTCTGGATTCTGATGGAAAAGAAGGCGTTTCGGTGCAATTTCGCGAAGATCAGAAAAATACCATGAAAACATATTATTTTACCAGAAGACGAAGGAAGCTAGGAGGGACGAAGTGGGGCCTCAGGGGGCCCACACCCCCTAGACGCGGGCCCACCTGACCCCCCTAGGGCAGGTGTGGCCCACCTGCCCGGCCTCCAACTCCTCCCCTTCGCCTATATCTTCCCTAGGGAATCCTAATACCAGGGGAGCGACCACAGATAGATTTCCGCCGCCTCTTGGGGGGCAGAAAACACCGAGAGAGAAAGATCTCTCCGGCAGATAGATTTCTGCTGGGGGAATTCCTTCCCGGAGAGGGGAGACCATCGCTATCAACACCGTCATCAAGCTAGGATTCATCGGGATCACCATCATCATCATCATCATCCACGCCATCATCTCCACCAGCACCATCATCACCACTTCGTCCCGCTGTAACAATTGTGTTGGATATTGCTTTAGTTCTTAGGGGAAACTTTCCCGGTGTTGATTACTATTGTAATTGATGCTTGTGAGTGGAACCATTGGATTATTGTTTATGTTCATATTGTTATTCATTATCATATCATCTTTGATCTTGATCCATATGATGTCTTGTGAGTAGTTCGTCTAGTTCTTGAGGACATGGGAGAAGTCATGTTGTTAGTAGTGAATCTGTGTTGAGTTATTATTCAATGGTTTAGTATTTAAGTTGTGGTGCTATTCTTCTAGTGGTGTCATGTGAACGTCAACTACATGACACTTCACCATTTATGAGCCTAGGGGAATGCATTGTGTATTTGGCTACTAATCGTGGGGTTGCCGGAGTGATAGAAACCCGAACCCCTGTTAGGACACCTTTACACAAGGGAGTGTAGGATCTCAGAGTTTAAGGCTGTGGTTAGAATTATATCTTAATTACTTTCCTATAGTTACGGATGTTTGCAGGGAGTTTAATCACAAGTATGTATTAGTCCTAGCAAGGGCAGTATGTTAGCACACGTTCACCCACACAACACTTACAAACACCAAAGAAGAGTACTCAGCTATTTGAAGCGAAAGCACTTGAGAGAATTCCCATGTGTCCTCGAGAACGTTTGGTTCTTATAAGTATTTACACCGGCTTGTCCTTTGCTAAGAAAGGATTGGGCCACTTGCTCCATTTGTTTGTTACTCTTATTACTTGCTCCTTGTTTTGTTGCCTTGTCAGAAAACCACTAAAAATCCGTTTGCTAAGTATTTACAGGGATTTCCTGCTCCATACCACTGTTCAGCACCTTCTGCTCCTTGTTGGGATCGACACTCATATTTATCGAAAGTACTATGATACACCCCTATACTTGTGGGTTATCAGTTGGCATGCTACTTGTGATCAATCCAACATCGTCTTCTTCTTCGAATTCTTCTCGGGATCGACATCGCCAACACTTTCCAACGGAGATCTTTGACTTGTTGTCTTCCTAGATACTACTTTATTGTCCTGAGATTGGCGTGAAACTCCATAGGTGACAACATTGGCACGCGGTCGATATATGTGGGATGGAGAGATAAGACTCCCCAAGGACTTGATTGTATTTTCCTATTATGCCAACATTTATTATAATTAATGTTTGTGTTTGATTAATAAGTGCTTCGTTCATCCGAAAAAATGGTTGTATACCATCAACTTCACATTATGGACTCGGGGCCACGACACAAAAACGGCCATACAACCGGAAGTGAGACAGTTTCTATCAAATCAAATTTGTATTGTATGCAGTTCAAAAATTATGTTATATATGTGTAACCGTATGTGGGGAGACAAATCAAGTTCAAGATCAAGCATATTCAGTCGTGGGTGCTACTAGATTCCCCATGTGTGATATATAAGTTAGTTTTTACATCACCAATTCACCATGGCTATTATACATCACCCGCTGGAGTTGCTCTAAGTCTATTTGCTCGATCGTGTGTCCCTAGGTGTGTGCCGCCCCTTCCACCCAATTGTTGGAAACGTTGTCTTGCAGGCATATGGTGAGCTCGCGGTACGTCGGCATGTCATTGAAAATCCTTAAAGTAATTTATAACTTGGAGAAAATATACACTCATCACCATTTCATAAAATTTCTGATCTTGACACTATAGGAAACGGGCAATTCATAGATAATTCCAATCCACAAAAGATTTTTTGGTTATGTCTTTGTTTTCGTTTTGATAGTCTTTCTCTGTTAGCTAGTCCCTATCTAGCTTGTAATTGAACCTCTTATAATTGAATTGGCAGAACACCCGCGGTTCCCCGTAAAAAGGAAAACTTGGAATCGTGTTACCCGCCAAAATAATTGGGAATCGTACCTTCTTTTTTCTTGAGCCGCCGGTCGAACAGAACTAGAATAGTAGTACTACTAGTACTTGGTAGTAGTACATAATTGCGCGACATGGTGATGTTGCTGAAAAAATGTCGAATTTTTAAAAAACATTCTAGCACTACATCTTGCGTTTGGGCGGTTCGTACTTGGACACTTGGTAGCCCCCCGGCCGGCGCGCGCATCCCACTCTCCGCCCAATCACCCGGCCGCTCCCGCTCCGCCACATAAACAAACACCTCGCTCGCTTGGCGCTACCCAGCTTGTCTCGGCTCGGCGTTGGCTTTGCCGCCCGCCGTTCGACTTCTCCGAGGAGGAGCTCACGCACGCGCGGACGGCAGCGGCGAGGCGCGCCGCGTGCTAGCCTCCCCGGCGCCTCGTGGCCGACGGGGGCAGTGATCTCCTTGCGGGCGCTGGTGCATTCGCGATGACCATCATGGGGCTCGTGGGCGGCGTCCTCGGCTTCGTCCTCGGCCTCCCCATCGGCCTCGCCGCCGCCTACATCGCCTACCTCCGCTTCTTCGCGCCCCGCCGCCGCCTCCAGGTGACCACCGCAACCGTGCTTTCTTCTTCGTCGCCGCATTAAATCTGTTAGCTCAACCGTACCACTCATCATCGTGTGGCAATCATAGCACCGATTAGTTAGTTAACCAGTTCGCTTCGATCTCCGTGAGCACGCACGGAATCACACCGTTTCCCAACGAGTACTTCAGGCCGTGCATGCCGGTCACCGACTCCTCGCGCCATGGATTTGATCTGATTTGACAGAAATCGTCTTGATCGATCCCTAGACCTCCAGCGGAACAGTTTCCCATGTCGTCTCACGTACGTACGTACGTGGGGGGACGATCGTGGCGCGCGCCGTGCCGTGCGGGGCTGGAACTCGAAGAAGTCCATGCCTTAGCCGAGCTGCTTTCTCTGACGACGACTGACCAGGCACGTCGTCGATCTCGGTTCCTTTCAGCTGGCGCCTCCAGCTTTCAGCCTGCCTCTGCTAGCTTGCGTATCCGATTCCGACCGATCTCGCCATAATATTCCCTGGCTGTAACATGCTTGCCCTCCCGATCGAGAGATCGATCGATCCTCCCGACGAGAATCGATCGAACCTGCCAGGTAGACATAGACACCGCCACTTTATCTGCTGGAACTGCTGCTGTTGCACCGGACGATGTGTTCAATATTAGTTTCTGGAGGAAGTTGGGACAGGGGAAGGGTCGTCTCGCGCGTACGTGTTGGTCGAGTCCAGGTACTGGTCGGCGGAGGGACGGCGACCAGACCGAAAACCCAACCTGATCCGGTCGAGATCTGGGGACCGGATCCCGGCCGGCCGCGTGGATTACGCTGTATTAACCGGTGAGAAGGACGTACATGCATATGGTTGCCTGAATGCGACGGACCAAAAATCCAACTTGGAAGTTTGCCACACATCATCTATCTACAGTATCTAGCTAGCGTAAGTGGTACCTACACCTTTAATTCCTGACGTCGATACTATCCAGCGTACGTACTTTGTTGAAACCTTTGCTGCTGGAAAAGATATAGTATAAAGATATTCGATTGCGTGTACTTGGCAGTTAAGAAAACAAAGAATCATATCCCGGCCCGGATGTTGTTCATTAAGCAAAGAAAAGTGATCATATCTAATTAACCACCAGGAGTTCTAGAGTGAGTTTAATTATATCACTGAGGTAATCAGATTCCTACCCACCACTACTTACTATTTCACTTTGCCGCTGGTGGAGCTAGTATTCACGCGCGCTCGTCACTCGTCCACGCAAGTTTAGGTAAAAAAGAGCTAGCTGGGCATAAAGCCCATGCCAGTGCCACCCGTCCATGTCTGATTTCCCAGACACGGTTTATGTCGCATTGGAGGGAGGAGATGTATAGACTTATCAATATGGGCTATCATCTAAAAAAAATATGGATCATGCAGTACGTCATGCTACAAACAAAATACTATTGAAGTTGTGAAAGCGAGTGGAGATTTTTTGGCTCTCAAACACCAGTGCTCCTGCTATTTTAAAATTCGAAATTCATATTTGTGAGTTTTTCTAAAAAAATGAAAAATACAATTGAATGTACACAATGATTTTTTTCTCAAACGTGCAAAATATCAATTTCAAAAACATTGTATACTATCTAAAAAATATAAATACCGAGCTACACAAAAATGAAAAAAAACGTGGATTTGTGCATGCATTTTTTAAACCCCCCAAACTTTATGAGATTTTGTTATTTTTATGTAGCCCACAATACAAAGAATTTTGTGTTGCAATCTTGCATGCTTGACACAACAATGACTACGTCAAGGATTTTTTTTTTCAATTTTTTCAAACTTCTAAATATGATTTTTTAATTTTTAAAATGAAGGCACTAGAGCTCGGGAGCCAAAGACACTTTCCGTGAAAACCGCATAAATAGGATGGCATGTCCTTTGAAATTCTGTAACATAATAACATAAAGTAATTTGGATCAGAATGTTCTTGAAACCATAGAAAAACGAAGAAAATGTAGCAACCATCATGAGTGGATGAAATGCCTTCTAGAAAAGAGAAGTGGCAAATCATTAAAAAACATCCTAAAGATTTCAATCATGCGAGCAAAAAACTTACATAGGAAAATATCCGAAGGATCCCAATCCTATAAATTTACTTGAATCAAAATAGCCATGGGGCCTATGGAAGATGCGATTTTAGAAAAAAGGAATCGAACAAATGAATGATTTATTGAAAATAATGAATACTTAAGATGTCATTACCTATTGAATAGTAAAACACGAAATTTTGTACGCACAATGCTTTGGATAGGGCTGGAGCCGAGCCGAGCCAACTCGGCTCGACTCGCTAAAGCTCGTTCAACTAACGAGTTAGCTCGACTCGGCTCGTTTACAGAACGAGCTCATATTTAAAACTCGGCTCGACTCGGTAAACTCACGAGTAGCTCGTTTAGATTGTTATAAGTTATGAATATAAGCTGGGCACAAGAAAAACTAGTAATTATTCTACTAATTTGAAACTAGAACAATAATAGTACTTTCATAATAGCACGAAGGAAGATCAATAAAAAATATAGCAACTCTACGCCATTACACCTTCAAGGAACATTCATAGTATGACACTTATCTATGAAAATTTTCAAACTCTATATTTGAACGAGTTTAATGAGCTAAATGAGTAGCTCGCGAGTAGCTTATTTAGCTTGGGTGAACAAACAAGCTCAAATCAAAAACTTGGCTCGACTCGTTACACACCGAGTTCGAGCCGAGTCGAGCTATATCACGAGTTACTCATTTAGCTCGTGAGTTTCGAGTTATAATTCCAACCCTAGCTTTGGATAGTGCAGAAATTCTACATAACAAAAGAGAGAGGAGTATGCAAATGAAACTCTAGAATAACCATGATATTGAAGAAAATTCCAAGGTTCAACCTATTACTATGAATCCTTTAAAATTGGGGTGTCAAAAAGTAATTTTTTTGTGGTCTCATTTTCTGATTCGAAATGTTTTTCACAAAAAATGTTAAATTAGGACTCTACTAAACTTGTATCAAAGCCCTTTAATCCCAAAAGATAGTGTCTCATGTGTAGCCATAGGTGACCAAAAGTTTGATTTTTTTCAAAAAAATTGAATAAAAGCGCAATTGGTACAAAAAAATATAGTAGCACCAATAAAAAGTAAAATTACACAAGTGCATATGTAACAAATGCAAAAGTAGAACTTTAAACAAATATCACAATAAAAAATGTAATGTATTTGATATTTGTTTGTTAAACGATTTTCAGCCATGACATTATTTTTTCTCATAAAATTTCTAGTACCGGGTCATTTCACCTATAGCAGACATTATTCGGATTATTTGTCCAAGTGGACAGGCAAGTCAGTCGGATTGCCACCTCAGCTTTTGCTCGGCTCCACAAGTCCACGTCCTCACATCTCTCTCCCCAACTCCCGACCTCCGCCGTCTCCGGTAGGCAAACACGCAATAGTAGTGCACAAGCTGGCCGGCTCAGCTTAAAGCACGACAGCCGGACTTGGGAAGGCGTGCGGGCCGTGCTTGCGGCTGCCAGGCCGTGCTCACGCGGCTGTCACACCGGGCCGTCAAGGTCGACCTCCACCGTAAAATTTCAATATTAGTGCAAAAAGAGGAGTATGGGATCAACGAGACCCGCCCTTCGAATCCTCATCCTAACCAACAAACCAAGCAACCTTTTGTGATTTAGTACAGGTTAGGACCCTTTTGTAGATATTTCGACGGGCCACATGAAAAAAGGCCACGGCTCGGCGTGCCCTAACGTCTTGTGGCCTGGCCGTTTAGCCAGCTTTGTACGACGCAAACGGCATTTGGCGACGCAGCGGGCCACGACGGTCATGCAGCGTGCCCGTTTGGCACGTGCCGGGCCTGGGCCGTGCCGGGCCGGCCCGTTGGCCAGATTTGGGCGTAGGCCATGGGCAACAATGGAAGAAAAACCACAAGGCTCCGAGCAGTATGCATAGCCCACCCGCCACCTGTCCTCCCTACCACTTCTCCCAACACGCACAGACAGCGCCGTTCCTCCAGGTCCCGAGCGCGACGCTCCAACCTAGATGGCCGCCCCTCCGTCCACCTGTCCTCCTTCAGCCAGCAATGGAATCTGGGGGGACCGAGGTCGAGAGCGGTCTGGAGTCCATCTGGGACTTCGCTGGAATTTAACTGCTCATCCTTTCTCCCGGTCCTGGTACACGATTTGGGGTTTCCTTTTCTTGCTGGGTACAGGGGATTGAGGGTATTTTTCATGATATTATTGGTAAAAATAGCATTCTGCTCAACATGACAGTATCAACCCTAAATGCCCTGATACATTTAGGGAACATGTGTCTTCAGAGATTTTAGTTGTACGATTCTAGGGTCATACAGACTATGTTAAAATCTACCGTTTGGGCTCATCTAACTTATCGATATGGAGGGTTCACACGGTAGTTCAAATCAATGTAAATTGTCTGCTCGGCTACATTTGACAGAGGTTACAGCAATAGCAACTCATTTGAAATGGAATTACATACATTTTCTACACCAAAATGGTAGGTACCCTAGTTTTACTCTGAAACTGTGCAAGATGAGATTGACACTTGTTTTATTAACGATAGTCTCTTGGTGTCAGTTAGCAGTTCGTCTTATGCATACACTGTGCAAGATGATGAACATTTTGTTCCAATCTAACTGTTCATGACTGCTTTGCAGGATCCTGTTGTTAGACCTATACGAGATTTAGTTTCTGAGACACTACAGACGATAGTACCCGACATTCCGTTGTGGGTGAAGTGTCCAGACTATGAACGGGTTGGTACTCGGTACACTATTTTGTCAATTATTTACCGTTTGTTTTTTTAGGATTATATCTTCCTTATTCAACCTCTGTTTTGTATTCTTTTTTTTTCAAAAGCACTACAACTGGTTTTAATCCATGCCATATTTTTTCAGGCTGACTGGATGAACAAATTTATTTTTAATATGTGGCCTTCCCTGGATAAGGTTCTTTTACCTAATGCTTTAGAGTGTTATTCACTCCTTCAAGATGTGTGTGATGTATTAATTTTAGTTAGTAAGATGATCAGCCTAACAGTTTTCTTCCATTCATAACAGGCAATATGCAAAATAATAAGAAGTATAGCAAGGCCAATATTTGATCAATATGTTGGAAAATATGGTATAGAATCAATTGAATTTGGAAACTTGACGCTTGGCGCTCTTCCGCCTACACTCCAAGGTCTGTTTTTTTAAACAACTTACTATTTTGATGCAATCTGTTCACTGGGACAATAATGTTATCTCCTTAAATGATGCTTACCATTTTTTTCGGGAAAACGCAATGGCAGTGCGTTTCTTTTCATTGCATAGAAGAGTTTTCAGTTACAAGACACCTAGCAGGTGTCGTTTACAAAAATGATGCTTACCATCACTAAACAAAAATATAATGTTTTCCCTTTTTCATAAACCTCAACTATACGATAGAAATAGATTATATTAACACACCGATTCAAAATCTAATGTACACTCATCCCTCACTACAGTCTCATTGGAAGTGACGATATTGGACTTATAACAACCTTATTTAGGCATTATATAGATTTTTAGGAGGTGTTTTGTTAAGAAATTATCATCTAAAGCCAATTGTTCCTCGAACTCGAATCTGGGATGTGCATTTGATACTTCTGTTCTGTGGCTATGCTTTTTATTTGAACTGCGCATAAAAGGATGGTTTTATTCCAGTTCCAACCTTTTATATTCTCAAAAGCTTCTGATCATCATGTAGATATTTAGCATGTTTGGTCTGAAGTTACATTCCCTCTCTTAACATTTCCTTGTTTAAATAAACAGGAATTAAAGTTTATGAAATGCGAGAAAAAGAACTGGTAATTGAACCTGTGATTCGGTGGGCTAGCATAGCAAACGTAACTGTGAATGTAAAGGTGCATTCTTTCAATTTGTCTGCCCAGGTTAGTTTTGTCCCTAGTCAAATTATACACAGATAGTTTTAATTGTACAGATCTCTCACATAATTAAATTGCTATTTTCAGCTTTTAGATTTGCATATAATGCTGACACCACGTGTGACTCTGAAGCCACTTGTGCCAAGCTTTCCCTGCTTTGCCAACTTGTGTGTTTCGTTGGTGGAGAAGGTATAAATCTTCTCCTTTAATGTGCAGATGTGCACATAATTTCTATCTTTAAGTTAGTAAGAACTTCAATAAAGAACTGACTCAAGTTCCTTAATTATGAAGCCGCATGTTGACTTTGGATTCAAATTGCTGGGTGGAGATGTCATGGCGATTCCTGGCTTGTATCGGTTTGTTCAGGTGGTTTCTCTTCTGCCCTCTTACATAATCTTACTGGGGTGGACACTAAAAAAAATCCCTGATGGTTTTGTAACTCCCGCCTCATTTGTTGCTAATACTGTACACTTGGTTCTTTCTGTACTTAGCTATCCGTTTTCCTTCTATTTCGCAGGAGCAAATAGCAAAGCAAATTACAATTCTCTATCATTGGCCTAAGGTCATAGAAATTCCTATTTTAGATGGAGCAAGGTGACATTCTCTAATGATATCCAAACAAACATCCGGTGTCTCTTAAGTTATATCTATCAAGTTGAATATCCTTCTGCTAATATAAAGTCAGCCTCAAAGGCTGACATTTAAACAACAGTATCCTGCTTCAGTAACTAGATAAATATGACTTCAAGGCGCCTGGAGTAGTTGATACATATTTGATGTCATTATATTGCACTCACATTATATCTGAAACCTATATCCTTTAGCTAATTTGGAAATAATATTATATCTGTAGGGGATCCTTTGGTCTGGCGTAAATAGATAGTGCACTTACCTTTACTCAAGTAAATAAATGATGGGGTAACTATAAGATGAATTTTTTATTGAATGAAATTATATTGCTAAAATGTTACTCCCTCCGATGCAAATTAATTGACGCAAATTTAGGAAAAATGTCGGCTAAAATCTGTCTAGATTCAATGAATCTACATTAATTTGGATCAGAGGGAGTACAGTCTGATCTGGTGTAAATAGATACTACTAGCTCACTTACCTTTATTCATGGGAAGAAATGGAAATAATGGGGTGGCTATAAGATAAATTGTTGTATGGTTGGTTCAAGGAATATGTATCACTAAAATGCTGCATATGGTTTCTCACAGCTGAAGCAAGCCTTATTTATTATTGATTTATCGTGTGTAATTTGGACCTGAGCAATAATTACTGATACAATTTTATGAAATCATGCTGCAGTGGTGCTACAAAGAAACCAGTTGGAATATTGCACGTGAAGGTAATTCGTGCAATGAATCTTCCCAAGATGGACTTGCTTGGAAAATCTGATCCCTATGTCAAACTCCGGCTGAGTGGAGAGAGATTGCCCTCAAAGAAAACCTCTGTTAAGATGAGCAACCTGAATCCTGAATGGAATGAACATTTCAGGCTTGTTGTCAAGGATCCAGAAACGCAAGTCCTTGAACTCCAGATGTTTGATTGGGAAAAGGTTTAGCATACTGTATGCAACTTAATTACCTTCTGTCATTTTTAAAGTATTTCTTAAACCGTCAAACTGTAGTTCTGAAGACAAGGTATCTTGTTATTTTTGAAAAAAAATTCCTTTTCTACGTTTTTCTTGCTTTGGGAATTCGCTGGAGACTTCAGAGACCAACCAGTTCTGCTCTAATTGTGCAGCTCAAAATGCATGATAAAATGGGGGTGCAAATAATTCCCCTCCGCTCGCTTACTCCTTACGAGAGCAAGTTGTTCACACTAGACCTTCTCAGAAGCATGAACCCAAATGATCAGCAGAACAAGAAGAATAGAGGAAAGCTCATTGTGGAATTGACATTTGATCCTTTTAGAGAGGACAGCAGCATGAGTGCTGTGAATTCAGATGGTGAAGGCAATGTCAGTATAAAAAGGGATGTCCCACCTGGTGGTGGGGTGCTGTTAGTTTCAGTAGAGAATGCAGAAGATGTCGAAGGGAAGCGTCACACTAATCCGTGTATGTGGTTATTTTAGAGGAGAAAAGAAGGAAACTAAGGTTAGTTTTAATCCTGTTACTCCCATGATTTTTTAATTGCCATTATCAAACCTAGCAAAGCTTGCTTAAGTTCGACCATATTTGACATATTGATATTGTTGTTCCAGTTATTTTACCCTCTTAAAATATCAACTGCATTCCGTGTGTCGTACTTGCCATCATATTAGTTATTTTCTGTTTTATTACTCCCGCCATCCCAAAATAAGAGACTTAGATTTGTCTATATTCGTAAGTATCTACACACTAAAACGCCTGGATACATCGAATCTGAGACAAATCCAGCCACTTATTTTGGGATGGAGGAAAATCATCTTCCTTCCTAGAGCAAATATGTACCATATCCCAACCTGGCACTATCTCAAGCCTCTGTTGATGAGTTGTATTCTTAAGAAGGATGGTAACAATTGCAGCTCATAATTAATTCGTTTCGCTAGAATAGGGTACAGCTGAACGGAAGTGTGCCAATTCTTGGGACTAGCTAGCACTGCAGTCTGCAGATTAACTTGCAGAAACTGTATTCTCAATTATTTCTTAGAGATGGAGTTTGCCAAATTTCTTAGCCTGGTCTCTGTCTTGATGGATTCCGAGAATACTACTTGGGATAGCAATAGTAACTGCTGACAAGTGGTAGGTTGCTGAGTGCTGACAGTTCTGAATCGGCTGAACTGTCAAGTTACAGATGACATTACAAATATGTCAACCCGGTCTGAATTCAGAAGTAGCGTCCAGACTCCAGAGCAGGTTGTAGGATAAGTTCACTCTGACGGAAAATAAAAAGTCCAGGTCCTCTCCTTGCTGCTGCTGCCAAAAGTTGACACTTGCCGGTTAAGTGAGAAAATGCACCACATTGCCAGTGACGACTTGTCTGTGCACAACTCTGAACATAAAACTTTGCTTGTTCTAATACTTTGACACAACAACCTCATCGTTTCACGGTCCATCTACCCAAAGCCGCAGATCATCACCAGCTACCGACCCACGTCTATGTGTGTACTCCCTGCAGGTGATCAGGAAGGCGAGGGACCCGAGATGGAGCGAGGAGTTCCAGTTCATGGTGGACGAGGTCCCCTTGGACGAAAAGATCCACGTCCAGGTCCGGAGTAGACGCCGGGGGCTCCTACCCTTCCACAACAAGGTCGCTCGCTGGACCGCTTCACCACTGTTGTGTTCCGTTACGGCTTTGCTCCCCGCGACCATGGATTGTGCCCTCTTTAACGCCAGCCGATTTTTTTTCTTTCAGGAGTCTCTGGGGCACGTGAACATCAACCTGGCGGACGTGGTGAACAACGGGCGGATCAACGAGAAGTACCACCTCATCAACTCCAGGAACGGGAAGATACACCTCGAGATGAAGTGGAACACCGTGTGACGACCCATCTCGCTTCTGTACATATTGACGAGCCGAGCCGGAGCCAATATACTCGTCGTCGAGAGGAGGTAACAGTCGCCATGTTCGGATGTTCCCAGTGGCCCCCTGAATTGTTGTTGTAGCTTTGTGTCCGTGTATTTTGTCTCTGCTCCTTTTGGGCGCTTTTGGTGTGTGGTGTAACATACAGTAGGCCCTTTGTGCCCCCTCCCTGAGAATGATTCGGAGCATGATAAAAGGCGCTGCATTTTGCCTGGGTCGCATGCTTTTTTTTCATGCGGCATCTTGTCAGGTTTCTTTAGCGCCACGGATGTAAGTTGCAGAAGTGGAGCCTGTCGGGTTTAGCTGTTTGGTTTCTTTGCTGACAACTCATAGCAAAGCTATATCTTGCCAAAAACATATGGTACTCCCTCCGATCCATAATAAGTGTCGTTGATTTAGTATAAATTTGTACATACTAAATCAGTGACACTTATTATGGATCGGAGAGAGTACTTATAATATGCAACTCATTTTCTCTAACAAGATGTTCTAATAATATCAGTCAGATTTCACTGCAATTTCCTTTTCCTTCTCCGGTCTCTTTGTTGGTGTCCTGGCCACCTTATAGATTTCGACATGACATTGCTCAACAACCAAACCCAATAGGTACTTGCCAAAAGTGTATAGAACCTGCTCACACATCTAAAATACTCACTCCGTCTCAAAATATAAGGCGTTTAACATTAGTAAAAAGTCAACATTTTATAGTTTGAGTAAGTTTATATACATAAAAACGTGAAAATATAAATACTGAATCAATATCAATAGATTCATCTGGTGAAGTATATACGTCCCAGTAGGAGCCCGCAGCCACCGCATCGCCATCGTTCTTACCACGGCCATCACCACTCCCGCTCTACCCGGCCACACTCCTCCTACACCTGGGTGCGCTCCGGGACGCATGCACCACCCACAACTCCCACCCGGCAAAACACTTCGCGGCCGGACGCGGTGCCGGCTGCCTCTGACGCTCCCGCGCAAACAAATATCCTTGCAACCGCCGCTAGAGCTGCTGCCAGCGCTAGACGCGCGCTGCTATCCCCCCATGCCGCAAATTTGGAGGACCTGCTGCTCCTGCTTGCAACCTCCACCAAGTTAGCCCTCCCAGCTATACGCTCTCGCCACCCACACTCCTCCATCTTCACCATTTCAAACCTAGCCGCATTCCACATCCGCGTCGCGCTGAGTGAGCGCTGCCAGTTCGATGTCCGCATCCCTGTCGGAACTGCCTCTTTCGGAGGGGATGACTCGTTCTGCATCTACAACTTCAGCCACCTGAACTTGTTCCAGCCTGGGCCCCCTAACACGTGGGGTTGCGAAGGGAGACTGTCCGCTCACTTCTTTTCCAGATGTTCCACGATACCTTGCAGGGGGGGCAACCCTCACACTCCTTCCTGTCATTGACTCCTCCTACCAGGCCAAGCAGCTCTTTCCTGAGCACCTTTTCGCCCCCCCAACAACACCCTTTTCCCTTCGACAGGGCCCCTCCATACCGGCAGTTGACTCCTTCAGCACTTCCATACCCAGCTCCATCGTCCACCTTCCAACCCCACCTGCATGCATCCACCTTGCCCCGCTAACCCACGGTACCAAGCTGGTGCCTTTGCTGAGCTGAACCCTTGGCGCCGGTCTGAGCTCCCCACTTTTCTTGGGTCATGTGTCCAAGGCTCGCCCAGTCGCGTCTTTGTTTGGAGTGAACACGCCCATGCTTGGGGCACTGATGAGATCCTTATAGAATGCTCTCCCCCATGCCGGGGACCCGGAGATCGTGAAGCGGCGTTCTGTGGTAGAACTCTAAAGCGGATGGCGATGGCGGTCGAAACCCCCGATGAGGCAGTTATGTTGGCCATCTGGTGGCCCATGCAGATTCGTCCGGGCCGGATCACGAGGCGGTTTCGTTCTGCCGGGCAATCTGGCGCGGCCACCAGATTGCAAGCAGCAGCGCAAGCAAGACTGATGCTCAGGTCATCCAAGGGAAAGACAGTGGCCCATGATACCATGCCGCCCAGCGCAGATAAGGGCAAGGAGGTGGCGTTTGAGACTGGAAATGTTCAGGCCCAACTCGCAGGCACCCTGGACGCCGGGCTTGCCGTCAAGACAAGGCTGGAAAAAAGGAAGGAGATGGTGATACGTTGGAAATGTATCTATAATTTTTGATGCTCCATGCTTGTTTAGTATCTACTTTTCTTTACTTGTCTATACTTTGAGGTGCTTTTTACATGTTTTCTGGTACTAACCTATTAACAAGTTGCAACAGTGTCAGATGCATGTTTTCTGCTGTTTTTGGTTTCAGAAAAGTTAGTAACGAAATATTCTCGGAATTGGACGGGACGAAAGACAAAGTCAATAACTCTCCGTGGGAAAAAGAAGTCCAGAGGAGAGCCGGAGGCTGGCGAGGCAGACCCACCTAAGCGCGAGGTCGTGGACCGCTGGCTAGGGTTTGGCGACCACGGTGCCTCCCGACTTGCCCTTCGCCTAAGAAGCCCCGACATGAAACTCTCGGTGCCGATCGAAATCCACGAAACCGCATGGCCGCCACCATCGTCCCTAGGCGGGATCTGAAGCTCTTCCGGCACCTGGGGAGATCATCCTGGAGGCCTTCTCTCCGGTATGATTTGTGAGTACTTCCACCTTGGACTATGGGTCCATGTAGTATCTAGATGGTTGTATCTCCTCCTTTGTGCTTTCATGTATAGATCTTGTGAGCTCCGTCCATGATCAAGATCTAATCTATTTGTAATCATGCATGTTGTGTTTGCGGGGATCCGATGGATATTGAGATTATTATGTTGGTTTGATTAATGGTTTTATCTTTATAATTCTATCATGTCTGTGTTGTTTGTGATCTTGCATGCTCTCCGTTGCTAGTGGTTATCTTGGCCAAGTAGTTGCTAGTGACTCCAAGAGGGAGTATTTATGCTCGATAGTGGGTTCATGTCTCTAGTTTCCAAGGGAAGTGACAGAAATCTCTTCGGTTGTAGATGTGTTGTTGCTACTATGGAGAAAACAACGGTCTGACCTTTCGGTGTGAACTTTAGCTCTTTGGGGTTAAAACATTCTCTAATGAGATGGCTTTGTATAAATTTGGTCTTTCGGTGTGACCTTTAGCTCTTTGGGGTTAAAACATGTTGATAATATTGTCGCACAATATATCTTCATAGTATTATCCCACTGTGAACTACACCTAGTTTGATAACAAACTACTTGACACAAATGCCCTCTTTTGCTGCTAAAATAGCAGTCATATAATTAGCCTTTTGTTGTAGTATCTGTCACAATGTCTTAACTTTGGAACTCATCCAAATCCATTATGGAACTCACTTTCCATTATATCGTGCCACCCTTAGTTTAGATTGATATAAACTTAATTTGTACTTTGTGACAAAACTAGTATCAATGTAGTACTTTTACAATGAACTAACCATCTATTTGTCACTTCTACAAATATTATACTCTTAGTTCTTCCAAAAGATCATAAGAATATCCTTACTATTGTCCAATGATCATCTTACGAATCATTCTGGTATATGCTCACAACATTTAGAGCATAGGACATATCTGGATTTGTAACTCTCAAGGTATGATTGATTTAAATACTTTTGTGATTTCATACATCAAGTATCAATATATACTTGATTATTTGTTTCACTTTACCAAATGTCAATACACTTGAATATATCATCAACATTGAACTCATTCAATCCTTTACATGCGACAAGAACCTCTTGTAGTTTCTATATTGAACTCATTCAATATCTTGTCTATGTACTTACAGCACAACCATATTAGCGTCTATTGATGCCAAATATTTGGGTTTTGCCTAAGTCTTTCATCGGGATGAAATTCTTAATATGTGTTAATAAAAGATACATTATTTCCAATCAACAATATGTCTTCCACATAATGTATTAGAAACATGTCTTAGCGCTCCCACTTAATTTCTTGCAAATGCAAGCATCTTCATCGTCTCTAATGAACTTTTAAACTCCTTTAACAGTTTCATCACAGTGAAGATTCCAACTTCGCGATGCTCACTTTAACCATTGAAGTTTGCATATGCTTTTAGCATCCTTTGAATTTAACAAAACCCTATGGACCGTGTTATGCACATGTCCTAGGTAACGATTCTATTAGAAGAACTTGTTTTGTTTATTCAACTACCATATAACAAATTATATGTAGTGGTTGCTACATTAATCCGTCTAGACTAAATATCACTATGAAAGATCAAATCTTGTCATAGTCAACCTTTGAACATTTTGTGAACTCTTTCCCAACATGTCGACTATTTCATAGATGAAACATCCATGTCTATTTCTTTATAGATCCAAACACAACTGTAAGGTCTTACACCTTTCTCGAGGGTCTTTCAAGTTAAGAACTTGATTTCGTGTATGGAACTATCACGGATTTTATGGCTTAAAGCCATTTTACGGAGTCAGGGCCCATCATTGCTTCTTTGCATGTAGTCGGTTCATTATTCTCAAATAATGATTCAACCCTCAAATCTTGGTATTTGATTGTTTACCCGACCTACTTGTTTCAATAGGAACTTAGATCTCTGTGACCACAACCTTTGAGGCACGTGAGCCATGAGCATTGTTGATGCCTCCTAACACTTTTCATTTCTTGCAACTCTGCACATATAGCTAAGGTTATTTTAACCTTATCAAAGTTCTATTGTCCTCCCACTTAACTTTTCACGAAAAATTCCTTCTCAAAGAAACTTGACGTTCTAATCAACAAACACTTTTGTCTTCGGTGTTTTATGGAGGAATACTTAACATTTATACAAAGACAAGTTCATCCGACTTTGGTTGCACACATCTTTCTTATGCATAGCATACCAATGTTTAAGAAAGGACAACTTGGGTTTTATCCCAAACCATAACTTTATATGGTGTCATTTCAACGGATTATGATGAAGCTCTTTTCAGTGGAAAAAGGTAGTCTCTAAAGCTTTTAATCTTTAAAATATAATGGCAGTTTTATGAATTATACCTTTGATCTTACCATGTCAAACAAGGTTTAATTACATATCTCGAACGCTCCATACTCTTATGGTATTTCGGGAAATGCAAATCCACGGAACGATTCCTTAAATCTTAGGTATTATGCTAAACTTGTAACTCAAATATCTTCCTTTATGATCTTATCATAAACTATTTATATTCTTGTTAAAATGATTTTGTACTTCATCCTGAAAATCTTTGAACTTTTCAAATATTTCACACTTCATCCTTATTAAGTAAATATTCATATATTCACTCAAATTTTTTGAAGAAAGCATATGAAGTTGAAATCCATCGCTCTTGACTACACATAATGGATTTCGTACAACTATATGTACAAGTTCCAATAAGCTAGTCATTCGTTCCCTTTTGGCCTATGAACGAAGTTTTAATTATCTCTAGGAAAGTTTCACAAGCGTCATTTGATCAAAATCAAATAGACTCCAAAATTCCATCCATATGGAGTTTCTTCATGTTTTCTTTCCAATATAATTTAAACTGCGATGTCACTTCCTAAGTGATATTTCAATCAATTTGTCTTTCGACATTTTTAGCACTAGTTTTATGGATGTGATTTCTCCAACGAGATTTGTGAATCATCCATCTTTTATGGATTACGACAATTATTTGAACAACCCTTTTGTTCTCATAATACCTGATAAAACAAATCTTGAAGGCAAGCTTTGATGTTTTAACGAGCAACACAATAACCCTTTATTTGTTCTCGATGCACATCATCACATATTCTTTTGCTAGTTACTTAGGCCATTATAGTTCATGAATTGTGTTGTTTCGTATGACGATTCACACCAACAAATTCAGTATCAAATACTTAAGAACCACAATGTTTAATAAGCAAAGAATATAGCCATAACATGTATATCATCTATATACTTAAACTGAACAATTCTAGTCTTTTATTTTCTGCCATATATTTATGAGATTCTCTTTCAGTATTTCCTTTTTTGTTTGAAAGAATCTATCAACATCAATAGTGGAGTCATACATATGACATATAGTCCAAAGCGTGTATAGTTAAATACCAATGTCTTTGGACTTTCACTTTGAAGTAGATCACCATCATCAAATGTTTGGTGTTCTTTCAAATTCCTTTCTTTAGTAATCTCTTGGTGCAGTAAACATTTTACCTACATCAAATATTCACCCTTATCATGGAATCGTCCATGATCAAGCTACTTTTAGCTTATAACGATGAATTATGAGTATAATGTTGCTATCCAAAACCTTTTGGAGGATTAGGACAACAAGTGTCTCCAACCTTTTGCAAATTCTCATCAAAATATGAGAACATGAACTTTACCATATTATACTCTATCATGTTGTAACCAAAACTTTGTTTCAGATATCACAATATCTTCCACACATCATGGTTTCTGAAACAACTCTTTCAGATCCTAGATAACCTTGATATTAAGATAATCCTTTGAATATCAAGAATCATGGAGACAAACATGATACTTATATACTAACACTTGGAATTGTTACTCTTGATTTAGTACTAATTATTAAACTTCATGGAGTAACCGGAACTTACTAAAAGTTTGCAATAGGACTTTTAAACTTTAGATTAACACTTCAAAACAATACGATACCAGTTCGTAAAGTAACTAACTAGAATTCTATAGTTCTATCATCTCAATTATAACTAAGCGCAAGGTGGTAAACGGATGCCAATGACTACAACAACTATGCAAATTCACTTTGATTTAGTTTATGATAAATTGAGCTCTAATTAATAATTAAATTAATCTAGGTGAACTCCCACTCAAAACAATATCCCTCACATTGTTTTAGTGATCACACGAACCAAATCCACCACATCAAAACCGATCATCACAAGAGTTGATATAGCTTCAATGGCGAACAATCAACATGTTCATCATATCTACTATATGACTCATGCTCTACCTTTCGGTAATCCGTGTTCCTGAGGCCATGTCTGTACATGCTAGGCTCGTCAAGATCAAACCTTAGTTTCCGCATGAGCAAATCTGGCTTGCTCACGTTGTATACACTTGTAGAATCTAACACACCCGATCATCACGTGGTGCTTCGAAACAACAAGCTTTAGCAACGGTGCTAACTAAGGGTGAACACTTTATGACTTGAAATTCATGTGCATGAGGGATCATCTTATAATGCTACCGTCGTCTACTAAGCAATACAAGATGCATAAAGGATTAACATCACATGCAATTCATAATATGTGATATGATATGGCCTTTCTTCTTTGTGCTTCCGATCTCCATCTTCTAGCACGAACATGATCTCCATCATCACCGACATTGCATCAAGGTCAATGATGCTTCTCCATGGTTGTCTTCCACCGGCTTCAACTATTACAACTACTTTGAATAGTCACGCGAGTCTTAACAGAAATTAAAGACAACCATATGGCTCCTGCCGGTTGCCGACTTACAATAAGGAACATTGCATACATCATATATAATCACAATCATGGCCATATCACATCATCAGACACCGCAAAACAAAGTTAGACGCCTCTACTTTCTTTGCATATTTTACGTGGTTTGGGGCTTTCGATAAGTGTCGTTCTAACTTACGAACAAGAACCACAACATTGATACTAGTATTGTTAATCACCGTTGTAAATTGGATCTTAACTATGCTAGGAGAAAGCAGGCACCATAAAGCCACTTATGCAATACAAGTTGCATGTCAAGCGTGGAGAAAGTCTCATGAACGATGTCATGTAAGGTTAGCCCGGCCGCTTCATCCCAACACATAAGATGCAAAGTACACAAGAAGCAATCGACAATAAAGCATCAACACCCACAATGACCATTGTGTTCTCGTCTGTGATCTACATATAGACACGGCTCGATACCACTTTGAGGGTTCGTAGCATGGAAAACAAAAATTTCTATTGCATACAAACAAACAAGCCAAGATCTATCTACTAGATTGTAGCAGTCGATGGAATAACTTACCTCAAGATTCCAAAGCGGTTAACGAGAGCGATTCTCGTGGGTGATGTAGTCGTACTTCCGATCTCAAGATCGCGTGAGCGATCCTTCCTGCTATGTTCCGGCGCTCCATGATCGGTCTGCGTTCGGTACTAGGCGAAGACCTTCCTCTCCCTTGTTCCAAAGAAAAGCGGAGGTTGTAGCACTCTCCTCGATTCCGGCTGACTGTGGCGTGTACCTAAGTAGAGGAGATCATGAAGCCTTAAGCCGGGCAGTATGGTGGATTATGAGAGAGGTATTAGTGGTCTAGGGTTTAGACACACCAATTAGAAGGCTCTAAACCGAAGGCTAGGGCAATTAGAAGCTCTAAACCAAAACGGCTCTAAACGAGGCTTTGGCTAGGGTTTAGATTAGAGGATAGGAACTTGTGTGTCTAGATGAGGAGGCCTGCCCTCCTCTTATAGGTGGAGGAGGGCCGGTGACCAAGGAGAAGGGAGTCCTCTCCCAACTCGGCCTAGGTGGTCCGGCTTGGAGAGGAGGACTCCTCCCCAAGTCGGTTTCAACCTCCTCTTGCTTGTTTCCACAGTTTCTGTTTTAGCGTTTGACTTTCAAGCCGCCGTTTGACTTTAGTTTGGGATTCAATTTAATCCTTTATTTGGAACAGCGAGAACACTTAGTACATGATGCAATCATTCCAATATGCAATGACACATTCATGTACCCTTCCTCTCGGTCTTGGGACATTCCGAACCTTCTAGAACATTCCCGATGAAAACAGGAATCATTTCTGAACTCAAACGGGACTTTCCTTATATGAATCTTATTCTCGGACCATTCGGATCACCTCGTGATATCCGGATCCCATCGAGACTCGAACAACATTCGGTCTCTTTCTCATAATACCATAACTACTCAAAACAACGTCGAATCCTTAAGTGTGTCTCCCTACGGTTCGTGAATTATGCGGACATGATCGAGACACTTCTCCAACAATAACCAATAGAGGAATCTGGAAATTCATATGGCTCCACATATTTCTATGATTACTTTGCGATCGAATGAACCACTTATACGATACCAATTTCCCTTTGTCTCACGATAGTTTACTTATCAGAGTTTTGATCGTCGGTATCTGCATACCTAGTTCAACCTCGTTCTTGATAAGTACTCTTTTTCGTTCGTGATATGTGATCCCTTGTGAGCAGTCACATGCTTGCAAGCTAATTGGATGACATTTCACGAGGGCCCATAGTATATCTATCATCATATGGATGGACAAATCCACTCTTGATCCATGTGCCTCAACACATACTTTCGAACACTCAATGCCACCTTTATAGCCACCCGATTCACGATGTGGTGTTTGATGTCATCAAAGCATCCTTCCGGTGATGGTGATTAACATGATCTCATGGTCGAAGGAATTGGGTTACTATGTATCGAAAGCTTATAGCAAATGAACTATATTAAATGACTTGATCTTTATACCTGTATGTCCATCACATCATTCTCCTAATGATATGAACCTCTTGTCAATAACATCTCTATGTTCATGATCAGGAAACCATGATCATATATTAACCAACAAGCTAGTTTAACAAGAGGCTTTACTAGGGACTCTTTTATGTTTACAAATCACACAAGTATTAATGTTTCCGGTTAATACAATTATAGCATGGTATGTAAACATTTATCATAAGTGTGAAGATATGATAATAACCACTTTATTATTGCCTCTTGGGCATATCTCCAACACTTGTTCCCCACGGAAAGTTATTGACTTTGTCCTTCATCCCGTCCAATTCTGAGAATATTTCTTTACTAACTTTTCTGAAACCAAAAACAGCAGAAAACAGGCATCTGGCACTGTTGCAACTTGTTAATAGGTTAGTACCAGCAAACATGTAAATAACACCTCAAAGTGTGAACAAGTAAATCAAAGTAGTGTTGGAGATATGCCCAAGAGGCAATAATAAAGTGGTTATTATCATATCTTCACATTTATGATAAATGTTTACATACCATGCTATAATTGTATTAACTGGAAACATTAATACTTGTGTGATTTGTAAACTAAAATAAGAGTCCCTAATAAAGCCTCTTGTTAAACTAGCTTGTTGGTTAATATATGATCATGGTTTCACGATCATGAACATAGAGATATTATTAACAAGATCATATCATTAGGAGAATGATGTGATGGACATACTCCTATAGATAAGCGTAGCATAAAGATCAAGTCATTTCAATAGTTCAATTGCTATATGCTTTACGATACATAGTAACCTAATTCCTTGACCATGAGATCATGCATATCACCTTTTAGGATGGATGCTTTGATGTCATCAAACACCACACACCGTAACGAGGTGGCTATAAAGGTGGCATTGAGTGTTCGAAAGTATTGGTTGAAACACATGGATCAAGAGTGGGATTTGTCCATCCATATGACGGATAGATATACTGGCCCTCTCGGTGAAATGTCATCCAATTAGCTTGCAAGCATGTGACGGCTCTGGGATCACATATCAGGAACGAGAAAAGAGTACTTATCAGTAAAGAGGTTGAACTAGGTATGCAGAGATACCGACGATCATAACCTCGGATAAGTAAACTATCGTGAGACAAAGGGAAATTGGTATCGTATGTAAGTGGTTCATTCGATCGCAAAGTAATTGTTGAGAAATAGAGAAATTTACCAAGCGAATTATCCATAATAAACGCTAGATAAAACATGACTAGAATAATAGGTAATATACTAATCATGCTAAATAGCGAATACAAAATAAGGCATATAGCCAAACAAACTGCAAGGCATAAAACTCTGGATAGAATCAGAACAAGATTGGGGAGAGAAGATGTACACGGCGATGGCAAGTAGAACCGCCGTGTTGGAACCGTCATTGGCCATGTCATCGAGGAAGAGGGTGCGATGTCGGGAAGAAGTCCTCGTCGGAATCGTCGCTATCGTGAGGGAGTCCGTGTGAAAGCGATGGTCGCCCGATAGCGCTCCCAAAAACCTTATCGCCTTCTCCGTCTGGGACTCGAAGCGGTGGGTCTCGGAGGCCCTCTTGTCGGCTCATGGTGCACGCAAGGCAGGATGGGAAGATGAAAGTAGCGCGATGCTGGAACTCGAGGCAAGGGATGTGTAACAACGCAATCGAGAGGAGTGCGACCTCTCTCTTATAAGCGCAGAAGGAGAAGGCGGCATGCGAAGATGAAACAAGCGCGCATTTAACTCATTCGCGTCCATTCAAAGCAAGCGTTTCACCTTGATTAAGCGTCCATTCAAAGCAAGCGTTTCACCTTCGTAAACGTCCATTCATGCGTGGCAAAATAAAGCTCGGCTCGGCGAGATTCCGCAACCACAGCTGGCCGTGCGCGTGACGAGGCGCGGCGGCGTGGCGTGGCGTGGCGAGGCGTGGCGAGGCGAGCGAGGAGGAGGAGGAGCGCGCGTGTGGAACTCTCTCCTTCTCCTTCTCATCCTTTTACCAAGTGGTAGAAGAGCTCACCTTATAAGCTGGTCCAACTTCCACTCAACTAGCAATGTGGGACTAAACATTTGTTCCACCTCTTGTCTTGCATGAATGGGCCACATGGGCCTCTAGGATTTTCAGGAATTATTTAAATAGAAAATGGGCTAGACTTTTTGGGCCAAAATTCCAACAATCCCCCACCAGATCGAAGGCACATGTAATGCCTTTGGTTCCAAAACACTTTTTATATCTGGGTACTATAGTGAGCTGTTAAGTTGAACTTCCACCTAGAATTCTATGCTACACTAGGTTGCGACTTGTGCGATGGACTATTCCTTGAGCTGCAAGTTTGCAATCTAGCTTCACACGAAGTCTTGACCAACGTCTTGAGCTACAGTGGGACTTCCCGGGTGGAGCTTATCGTCATACTCCATGACCTTTCATGAGTTTATTAGAGCACCCTACTCTCATAGACTACGACGTTTTTGATCGAGACTCATATAGGTGTGTTCTTCAAAAGATGTTCGGGACAACATATTTGCTTAGGATAAGCCACTTAGAACACATTAAGATAATAAATCAACCTGCCATGCGAATAGGAAAGTATTGCATCTTTATGGAGTGGTGTTTATTAAAGTAGGGATACTTTCCTCTCGGCTAACCAACTTGTTTCCCAATTCTAATTCACGGGATCTCCGATCACATAGAGTGGTTTACCACTATGGAAAGCTCAAATTGGGTCTCATACCCATCTCCTTTGATGCATTTTATATCACGTTGCGTGATAGACCCTTTGTGAAGGGATCTGCAAGTTTTTAGATGTTTGGATATAATCAATGCAATAACTCGGAGTTTCTCATTTCTGACAGATTTCGGTCTCTCTTCACATGTCTTGAGGACTTCATATTATCCTTAGAACTATTCACCTTAATAATCACAGTTTGATTATCACGGTTCATTGGAATTGCGGGTATAGGTTTTTCAACCACGGTAAGTCCATCAAGAGTTCAAAGCCACTACCTTCAGCGGTGGCCGTGTCTAGTCTTGAGTTACTGCTTCCATAGTTGACCTCGTTAATATGGTCTTGCAAGACTTCAAGAAACAGCGCCACCACCAAGTGTGAAAACATATCCACTCGTGGCCTTTATCTACGTCGACATCGGATATCCAATTTGAATCACTATAACCCTCTAGTACCCTTGGATACCGGTATAGTGTATGCCATAGCTTCATGATTGCCTTTTAGATGTCGCATAACTCTTTCAAGAGCATGCCGGTGATCATCTCACGGATTTGAGACAAATCGTGAGTTTTCTTCTACAAAAGGCAATGTCGGTCTCGTGGCACTAGCTAAATACATAAGAGCCAATAATTTGAGAGTATCTTAGTTGGTCTCTAGCATTTCCTCGATTCTTTCAAGCAACACACTAGGATCATACGGTGTAGGAGAAAATTGGCGTCGCTATACCGAAACGACTCAAGATATTTTCCACATAGTGGGATGAAGCAATGTAATCCCACCATCATCATCTCTCAATAGCTTGTTGAGGATGACATCGGCTACTCCAGATCCTTCATCTCAAAGAGCGATAAGAAATCTTTTACCTCCTTAATTGCATTAAGGTTGGTTCGAAAATCAGTATGTCATCAACATACAAACAAGGATGACTCCTCACCCCCACCATGGCGATAGTATACACACTTGTAAACCGTTTACAACAAATCCTGCGGTTAAGGTTTTATCAAATTTTTTCGTTGCCACCGCTTAGGTGCTTGTTTAAGACCATACAAAGACTTGATGGCTTGCACACTTTTCTTTCTTGACCATTTACTACAAAACCATCTGGTTGATCCATATAAATTTCCTCATCAACTCTCCATTTAGAAAAGCTGTCTTAACGTCCATTTGGTGAGCGAAGACCGTGTGAGGCAGCCAGAGAAAGTAGTACTCGAATGGTGGTCAACCTTTCTGGTGAGTAAGTGTCAAAGAAGTCTTCACCTTCCTTTTGGGTATAACCCTTGGCCACAAGCCTTGCCTTGTACTTCTCAATAGTACCATCGGTCTTAGTTTCTTCTTGAACACCCATTTACATCCTACGGGGTTTGCACCCATAAGGGCGATCGGTGATCTCCCATGTTTCATTAGCTAAGATGGAATTCATCTCACTATGAACGACTTCCTTCCAGATGGTCGACATCGGAGATGCATAAGCCACGAAATGGAAGTGGAGTGCCATCCACAAGGTACACAATGAAATCATCACCAAAAGACTTTGCAGTCCTTTGTCTCTTGCTCCTTTTAGGAATTTCATTATCATCCTCCTTAGGACTTCAGTGTTCAATCGGAATGGTAGGTTCGAGAGAATATAGCAAATTCGATTAGATGAACTAGGTATCTCGGATTTGATGAGTTAGGTTTATCCTTCATTGGAAATATCCTCAAATAAAGTCGCATCGATCGACTCCATGATTATCAAACCGGCATATGTACTTGATTCACTATCAAGAATCTATAACCAATGCTATGAAAAGCATAGCCCGAAAAAACACAATCAATGGTTTTGGTCCAAGCTTGCGCTTCTTGGGGATTGGTACATTAACCTTTGCCAAACAACCCCAATGCGTAAGTAAGAGAGTTTTAATCTTTTCTTCTCCCATTCTTGAATGGAGTAATTTCTTTGTTCTTTGTGGGAACTCGGTTTAGGACATGACATGCGCTCAATAATGCCTCCCCACCATTCCTTGAAAAGACCCGATGTGTCTAACATGGCGTTAACAAATCTGTTAAATAGTTCTTTCTTTGGCTACTCCATTTGAGTAGGGTGAGTGAGGCGTCCTCTCATGAATTATACCATGTTCCGCACAAAGGAATCAAACTCGTTGGAAAATACTCTCCACCACGATCGACCTAAGCCTCTTAATCTTTCGATCAAGTTGATTTTACCTCGGCTTTATAGATTTTGAAGAAACTCAAAGCCTCATCTTTTGATTTCAGAAGATACATGACAATATCTCGTAGAATCATCGATCAAAGTCATGAAATATTTCTTTCCACCTTTTGTCAATACACCATTCATCTCACGAGATCGAATGTATGAGCTCTAGTGGTGTTAAATTTCTCACTTCTGCGTCGTATGTGACTTGCGAGGTTGTTTAGCTTGCACGCAGACTTGGCACTTAGATCCCTTAGCTTGAGAAATCGAGGATTAAATTCATTTTGGCTAGCGCGTCATACAACCAAAATTAATATGACAAAGGCGAGAGTGCGGACATTTGATTCAAAATTTGTAAATATGATTAACAACTTTATTACAAATATAGATAGAGATAAGCGGAACAAGCCTCGCATTCATAGCCTTTACCAATAAAAGTTCCATACTTGAAATTACAAACTTATTGGACTCGAATACAATCTTGTAGCCATCTCGACACGAGAAGAGATCCGCTAACAAGATTTTATTTATTGAGGAACATGATGCACGTTCTTGAGCGCACAGTCTTTCCCGAAGTGAACTTCGGATCGTAGTACCAACACCATGAGCGAAGCATGCAGCTGTTCCCCATCATTCAGTTTGAGTCCTCTCGACCTGATATGAAGAAAACATGGAAATATCGAGCAGACATGTACATTAGCGCCGTGTCAATCCACCAATCAGAGAATGACATAATGAAATAACGATGGTAATATACCATACCCAACATCTTTCATCTCAACGCCCATGACAACATTGCGATCTTCTTTGCTCTTCCCATCTTTGCGCTTGTCAAAATTGTTGGGACAAGCGAGCCCAATGATTAGGATCACCCACATTGCATGACAAGCACCTTTCCTCTTATCGGTCTTCTTCTTGAAGCTGGTGGACTGTGAGGCCTTGTTCTTTCCATGAACTTTCCTTTGTCATCAAAGTTGCCTTTGTTCTTGAACTTGTAAATTTGAAGTTCCTTTTACATGTACCAGGTTGGCATTAGAACCTCCCTCGGTACCTCGAACGTGTGTCTTTGCTCTTGCCTTCTCTTCCACATCAAGAGTCCCAATGAGATCCGTCACGAGAACTCTTGTCTCTTGTGCTTGAAGTAGCAAAATTCCTCCATGACCGGGAAGTTTGGCAATGATGCCTCCCAACAAACTTGTCCATTAACACACAAGTGAAGTGCTCAAGCTCACAGCAAGTATCAGATCTCATGAGCCTGCTCCACAATGGAGCGGTCATCAATCATCTTATAGTCATAGAATTGTTCCATGACATACGGTTCCTTGACATCGGAGACTCCAAATTTTCTCTCGGCGCATCCACATATCTTTGCCATTGCTAAATGATGATATGAATCGACAATATTATCGCCAGGATGTGATCAAGGCAACCTTGAAAGTAGTATCAAGTTTTGGGCAGCCTTGTGGCATCCATAAAAACCACTACTAGAAAATGCGTTGAATTTGTGCATTTAGGGTTCGCAACATAGAAACAAAAATTTTCCTCGATGTGAACTATATACCAAGATCTATTTATACTAGATACAAACAACGGGCGGATGTATATCCGTAGAGAACATACCATGAAGACCGACAAAGCTTAACGAGTTCAACTTGGTTGATGTAAGCGATCTCTTGCCGATCTCAAGATCGAGAGGAAGTCCTAAGCGCCGCAAATCAGCGCATCCGTGCTTTCGCACACGCGTTGAGCCTTAGAGCAACCTCGCCTCCTCGCTCCAGTGATGCGGAAGCACAACTCTTTCTTGCCGAATAGCCACCGGAACATGTATCTAAGCTAGTCCGAGACCATGGGGATAAATTCTAGAGGAGAGAGATCCTTCACGAGGAGGTGTGAGTGAGAAGTGAGAGGAGGGCTCCTTTTATAGAGGAGGAGGAACCCCAAGGGGTGGCAGGCGCATGGGGCTGCCCTCTCCCTCTTCATGTGGGTGGACACTCCACTCACAAAACTCCTCTAAATTCCCTCCACTCAAAGTCCACTCAAAATTCCCATTAAATTTCCACCAAATTTAATGCAAACTCTCATTAAATAAAACTCTTTTATTTTATTCAGAATTTTGTCAATTACTTTAATGACAAACATTCACAAATAACCCTTGCTAAATTCTATTTCACATGCATAACCACTTTATGCAATTTCACCCGAAAACTGTTTGGTATCTAGTGAAATAAATTCCTCGCTTGTTCATTCTTTTCGGCATGAAACTTTTGCTCCAATTGGATGTCGGTGTCTCTTAAGTGTGTCACCCTACGGTTCGTGAATAATGCGGACATGATCGAGACCCTCTCGGATCAATAATCGAGCGGGATCGGAGACCCATCTTGACTCCCACACATTCAACGATGACTTTCTTGTGATCGTGGAACCTTTACTCTAGTATCTTAATCCCTTTGTTTCACGATATATTACATGTCAGAGATTCGATCGGTATCCCCATACCTAGTTTGATCTCGTTACGACATGTACTCTTTTTCGTTCTGTGATATAACATTCTAGTGATCAAATCACTTGCTTGCAAGCTAATCAATGTGATATCACCGAGAGGGCCGAGTATATCTATCCGTCATCGGGATGAACAAATTCCTCTCGATCCATGAGCCTCAACATAACACTTTATTAGTTACGAACCCATCTTTATAATCACCCATTACGGTGTGGCGTTTGATGTTATCAAGAAACTCTTCGGTGTTAGTGATTGACATGATCTCATGGTCTAAGGATTAGAGATCACTTAAATGGTTGTTATAGCAATATAAACTCAATGACTTTGATGTAATGCTATACTTAGGATGAATGTTCATCACATCATTACACTAATGTTGTGATCCCGTTATTAACAACATCCAATGTCCATGATCGAAACCTTGATCATCTTGTTAATCAACGAGCTAGTTTATGAGAGGCTTAACTAGGAACTTTACATTTGTTTATTAAACACACATGTATTAACGTTTCGTATTAATACAATTATAGCATGCAAAATAAACATCTATCATATACTTGGAATACACATAATAAACACTTTATTATTGCCTCTCGGGGCATATTCCTTGATCTCCCACTTGCACTAGAGACAATAATCTAGTTACATAGTGATATATCTAACACCCATTGAGTTACGGTGTTGATCATGTTTTGCTCTAGGGAGAGTTTTAGTCAGCGGATGCTACATTGAGATCCATTATGTACTTCTAAATCTTTATATCTCCATCCTTGACATGCTTTCGCGGATGGGTAAACGGCTTAATATGCTTGGAATGCTTGTGAGACCTTGGCTCTTTGGCATTGGCAATGGCACCATTGTTGTCACAATAGATCACCATTGGGTCCAAGCGCTTGCCACAACTCTAGTTAGGATATGAAATCCTTCATCCAAAGCGCTTCTGAGCCGCTTAGAAGCAACATATTCGGCCTCGTTGTTGATCCGCTACCACAGGTTGTTTGGAGCTCCTCCAACTAACGCTCCGCCATTCATGAGAAATAAGTGTCCGGATTGAGACTTAGAGTCATCCGGATGGATTGTCAACTAAGCGTCGACATAACACTTAGCGACGAGCTCTTCTTCACCTCCGTATACAAAACATATCCTTAGTTCTTCTTAAGTACTTAAGGATATTCTTGACCGCTATCGATGTTAGAACCTGGATCGATTGGTACCTACTAGTCAAACTAATGGCGTGTGCCACATCCGGTCTTGTACATAGCATAGGCGTACATTATAGAGCCTATGGCTGAAGCATAGGGGACTTTGTCCATTATCTCTCTTTCTTCCGAGAAGCGGACTTTGAGTCTTACTCAATGTCTTGCCTTGCAACATAGTAAGAACCCTTCTTACTTCCGTCCATTTTAAACTTCTTTAAAATCTTATCAAGGTATGTACTGCGATAGCCCTATTAGGCGCCTAGATCTATCTCTATAGATCTTTATTCCTAATATGTACGCTTCACCTAGGTCCTTCATTGAAAATTTGTTTAGATAACTTTTAACTTGTTTAAAGTTCTATATCATTCGATCAATAATATGTCATCCACATATAATATCGAAATGCCACATTGCTCGCTCACTTTCTTGTAAATACAAGCTTCTCCATAAGTTTGGACAAATCAAACTCTTTGATCACCTCATCAAAGCGGAGATTCCAACCAGCGATGCTTGCTTCAATCCATAGATGGATCGCTCTGAAGCACCTTGTTAGCATCCTTAGGATCGACAAAACCCTTTGGTTGTATCATATACAACTCTTCTTCAATATTACCATTGAAGCTTTTTTGACATCCATCTGCCATATTCATAATCGAAATATGCAGCAATTGCTAACATAATCCTAGCGACTTTAGCATCGCTACGGGAGAAAGTCTCATCGTAATCGACTCCTTGAATTTGTGAAACCCCTGCGACGAGTGAAGCTTTATAGATGGTCACATTACCATCGACATCAGTTTTCCTTTTGAAAATCCATTTGTTCTCCGACCTTTCGGTCTTTGAGGTAGTCCACCAAGTTCCAAACTTGATTTTCATACATGGATTCCATCTCGGTTTCATGGCTTCTAACCATTTGTTGGAATCCGGGCTCATCATCGCTTCTTCATATGTCGCGAGGTCATTATTTTCATCAACCATGAAATTTATGACAGGATTTCCGTCTGGCTCGGGGCCCAGCGTCTGTTTGACTGCGAGGTTCGGTAATACTCTCTTTGAGTTTCATGATCATTATCATTAGTTCCCTCTTCAGCAGGTGGAGCCAACTCGGAACAACTTCGGTAGCACTACTCGCCATACTTTGAAGAGAAGGTTCCACAACCTCTTGAGTTCTACCTTCTACTCACACCTTTGAAACTCTTTCTCTAGAAAGGATCCATTCTTGGCAACAAAAAACTTGCCCTCGGATCTGTGATGAAAGGAATACCCAATAGTTTCTTTAGGGTATCCTATGAAGCGCATTTTTCGCTTTGGGTTCGAGTTTATCGGTTGAAGTTTCTTCACATAAACATCGCAACCCCAAACTTTAGAAATGACAACAGGTTTGTTTCAAACCACAATTCATCTGAGTGTCTTTTCAGCAGATTTAGATGGTGCCGATTTAAAAGTGAATGCAGCGGTTTCTAGTGCATAACCCCAAAATGACAACGGCAAGTCCGTCGGAGACATCATAGATCGAACCATATCTAATAAAATGCGATTGACGTTGAGCACACCATTTAACTGTGGTGTTCCGGCGGTGTGAGTTGTGAAACAATTCCACACTCTTTCATGTGAGTGCTAAACTTCGTAACTTAGATACTCACCTCCACGGTCGGGGCCGTAGAAATTTGATCTTTCTATTCTGATGATTTTCCACTTCATTAAAATTCCTTGAACTTTTCAAAGGTTTCAGACTTGTGTTTCATCAAGTAGATATAACCATATCTACTCAAATCATCAAATGAAAGTAACAAAATAACGATATCCACCTCGGCAAACACTCATTGGACCACATACAGAATGTATGATTTCCAATAAATCATGGCCCGTTCCATTGAGCAGGAAGCGGCGTTCTAGTCATCTTGCCCATAAGGCATGGCTCCACATGTATCAAATGATTCATAATCAAGTGATTCCAAAGTCCATCTGAATGGAGCTTCTTCATCGTTTAATGCCAATATGACCTGGGCAATGATTGCCACATATATGCGGATATATCATCATTAAGTTTAATCCTTTTAGCATCAACATTATGAATATGTGTAACATTATCGCCGAATCAACGAAATAAACCATTCATCATTGGTGCATGACCATAAAAGATTTCATTCATATAAATGGAACAACCATTGTTCTCGATTTAAATGAATAACCACTTTGCATCAAACATGATCCGGATACAATGTTCATGCTTTCGGTCACGAGCACGGATAACATTTATTTAAGTTTATGACTAATCCGACGGTAAGTGGAGAGGTAGCGTTCGGAGATCACATCAACGTTTGATCCATTGAAACCGCATCTTGACCTCACCCTTTGCTGGCGGTCGCTTCATGACCCACGATTGATTACAAATATTATGAGCGAACCGGTATCAAATACCCGGTGCTACTGCGAGCACTAGTCAAGTACACATCAATAACATGTATATCATATATACCTTTGTTTGCCTTGCCGGCCTTCTTATGCGGATACTTGGGCGATTACGCTTCGATGGCGATCCCTTACAATAGTAGCACTCGGTATCGGACTTAGGTCCAACTTCGGGGTTTCTTTTGAGAGCAGCAGCAGGCTTGCCGCCCTTACTTCCTTCCGTTTTCCCTTCTTGTCTTTCTTGAAACGGTGTTCCTATCGATCATCAACACTTGATGTTCCTTTTGATCTCCACTTACACGGTTTTAAGCATTGGAGCTTCGAGGAAGACTTCTTCATGCCTTGCATATTATAGTTCATCACGAAGCTCTTATAGCTAGGTGGCGGCTATGAGAACACGATGGATACCTAAGTCAATGGGAATCGTTATTCCCAAGGACACAAGCTTATCGTAGCGTAACCCGACATCTTGAGTACATGCTCACTAGCAGACTGTGCTCTTCCATCATCTTGACTAAAGAACTTTTACGAACATTGTAGCTCTCTGACGGCATGTGTGAAAATCATTTTCAACTCACCCATTGTATCAAATGCATTGCCGTTTTGAAAGCAGCTTTTGAAGTTCGGCTCTAGCCCATACAATATGCAATGAACTAAGTTGTGGTCCTCTGCAGTCGATAGACATTCTTCTCCTCGTCGGGGCATCATCAAAAGGTGGGGGCCTAACGCGCTTCTAGCACATATTGCTTTTGTCGTGAGAGAGAATCCTCAAATTCATGGCCTATTCAGTAAAGTTGCTACCGTTCGTTGCTAGTTTCTCTTTCTCCATGAGCATTGAAATTAAAAGCAGGTGGTGCCATCTACAGCAATTTGTAAAGTTTAGACTAAGTGTATGATAGATCGAGTTCAACTAATCTATATTACGAATGAACTCCCACTCAAAAGCGACATCCCTCGTGTCCTTTTGGTGATTACATGAACCAAATCCACTACACCAAGTCCGATCATCCGTGAGTTGATGCGACTTCAAAGCGAGCATCAAATGGGCATCATATCAACTATATGACTCATGCTTAACCTTTAGATGCGTGTTCAGGCCATATGCATACATGCTAGGCTGTAAGTTAGAACCTTAGTATTTGCGTGTGGCTTGTTTTACACCGAAATATGATGCGTGGATCCAGAACACCCGATCATCGCGTGATGTCTTGGGCGGCAAACATAATCGGTGCATACTAAAGGAAGAACACATTCTTATCTTGATATTTAAATGAGGATCATCTTATTATGCTTAACAAAGCGCTAAACAAGCAATATAAGATGCAATCAAACATCATATGTTTATTAGTGAAATTATATGGTTCTGCAGATGATCTCTATCATGTGCATCGTGGTATAATCACTATCATACCTATATGTAAATCCAAGGTCTATGGATTTTACGCTATGTGTGTTATGAAGTATCATCTTATACTTCTACTTACAACACTACCATATCATAACACTAACTGACAACAATCTAAACTAAGCGCCTCTAATTTATCCATTGCAAGTTTCGTGGCTTAGGGCTTTCGAGATAGAACCGTTCTTACCTACGAACATGAACCTAGCGAGGATAATCAAATTGTTGACAACTGCATAAAATAGATATTGACTATAGTAGGAGAGCGGACACCCGCTAGCCACTTATGCAAACTAGTTGCATGTCAAGCGTGGAACATGTCTCGTCTGTGAGGACATGTAAAGTTTAGTCAGACGCTTCATCCCACTATGCCAATATCCAAAATCACAACAAAGGAGCAACAACATGATCATCATCGCCCACATACTCATATGTGTACTACCCGTGTAAAGTATCTCGCATAGATCCGGCTCACGATACCCTTTGTGGGGTTAGCGACATAGAAACAAAAATTTTCCTCGATGTGAACTATATGCAAGATCTATATACTAGATACAAACAACGAGGCGGATGTATATCCATGAGAACATACCCTTGAAGACCGACAAAGCTTAGAGTTCAACTGCGTGGTTGATGTAAACGATCTCTTGCCGATCTCAAGATCGAGGAAGTCCTAGCGTAAATCAGCGGCGCATCCGTGCTTCGCACACCGTTAGAGGCACCGAGCAACCTCCGCCTCCTCGCTCGGTGATGCAGGAAGCACAACTCTTTCTTTGCCGAATAGCCACAGGAACATGTATCTACGCTAGTCGAGACCATGGGATAAATTCTAGAGGGAGAGAGATCCTTCACGAGGAGGTGTGAGTGAAGTGAGGAGGGCTCCTTTTATAGGAGGAAGGGGAACCCCAAGGGGTGGCATGCGGGATGCCCCTTGCCCTCCCTCTTCATGTGGGTGGACACTCCACTCACAAAACTCCTCTAAATTCCCTCCACTCAAAAGTCCACTCAAAATTCCCATTAAATTTCCACCAAATTTAATGCAAACTCTCATTAAATAAAACTCTTTTATTTTATTCAAATTTTATCAATTACTTTAATAAAACATTCACAAATAACCCCTTGCTAGAATTCTATTTCACATGCATAACCACTTTATGCAATTTCACCGAAAACTTTGTTTGGTATCTAGTGAAATAAATTCACTGTAACATTCATTCTT